>PHWZ01000263.1:0-52888 GCA_004379285.1 Botryotinia calthae | reverse complement strand
ATGGAAGAGTAAGGCCCTATTTATAGGAAGCAGGGCACGCTAGTGGTCTGTGCCTAAGGCACGAAGGCAACTACAGAACATGTAGTTGGCGCCGTGACAGTTAGCACATTTTTTCAATTCAAATTAGATCATAAATATATCAAATCCTATTTATATTACTTCAAATTTTCCAATAATAAATATATATATAATAATATCGAAATACTATAATACCTTCTTATTAGCTACCCTATATACAAAACCGAAAGAAAAAAAAATCTTTAAAAAAATACCTTTATCCAAAATCATTATACAATTTCTACTTCATACCAAAATTGATATCAAGCTAGCTATCAAATTTATCAATATCACCAAAATAGCTACAAAGACATAACATCTAACTAAAGCTCTAATACAAAACAAAACAAAAGAAAAAAAGATAATAGAAAAAGAAAAAGATATAATAATAAAGAAAGAAAAAGTTATTATAGAAATGAAAGGAATAGTAATTGAAGAAAAAGAAAAAGAAGAAGAAAAAGGGATAAATCCCTTTCTAACTTCTTGAATATTATATTTCCCTTTTCCTTATTATATACAATATGTATAATAAGCAGGCACTAATCCCCAACATTTATTTTCACTTCCCCAATTTGAATATATCCATATTTGTAAAATAAAAAGTTTCCTATTAGAGCCTCTAGAGGCCTAGCCGTCCTATATAGTCTTAGACTGAAGGTGGACGTAAATGAAATCAATCAATCAATCAACCAAACCAGTTTCTCGGTCTACTATTTTTCAAGACATCATCAACAAACTCGGATTACCCTAGAAATACAAGACATACTAGAGGTCAGAATCGACATCTAAAAAGCCAAATCCTCGAAAATGGAAACTCCGTAACTAACAGTTAGGAATAAACTACTACCATAGTTAAATTTTCGACTCTATAATTCAAAAACCTACATGATCCAAAACAAGTACCTCCCAACCTCCATTATATCAAGAAAAGAATTCAACATGGGAAGCAGCAATCCATTTGGTTTTCTGCTAGCAAATCTGCAGCAAGAAGATTACGATCGCAACCAGGTCCACCTCGAGGATCCCCATCAGTACACTGAGCTTTTCCGTTAGCCTTCTTGCTTGTCCAGCTTAAGGTTCCATATGTAAGTTGAATGTAGTCGTTCTCATGCTCCCCGGTTATAGCAAGTGAGCTAGGGAGAGGACCTGGGACATTGGTGCCGTTTCCAACACTTATTGGATCACCCAAACCCTGGTTAAGAAAATACTAGGCTGGTGTCTGGTATATGACTTTCTTGCTGTTATCACGGAGCGTTAGATTCGCGTATAAGTTATTGGTGACTGGGTTTCAATTCTCCGGCTCGATCAGATGGAAGCAGATCTGAATATATCATATCATGTTTTCAAATGCTCATATTTGTATAAAATTTGGTATAAGCTATGTCTACAGGATTTTTCTCCTGCGAAACACTCTACTCCAACTATCTACTTTAGAATTGTATCAGTTGGTGCTTTCCCCTCATCATGCATCGACAACTCATGTTCACATGCACCTCTCCATGTGCTTTTAAACTCTTCAAGTCGTAATATCGTACATAGCAATACACTTTGGAATCTAGGAAGAGTAAAATACTACTTCTCTATAGATAACCCAAGTATATTTCAAAGATCAGACAGTTAAGGAACACTGGACGACATACATCCTCAAAACTTTCAAATGAGCGCCAAAGTTCGTAGTTCACTAAAAACGTGGTCCAAATGGTTGCTATTAGCACTGCGTTTTGGGAAGACAGTTGCCTAGATCATTCAAAAGACGGGTGCTGGTGCTGGTGCTGGAGTTTTTGCTCCTATGGGCCTGAAGACTCCTCACGGAAATGGCGTGAAGGCGGCGCAATCAAGAATTATGTGAAATTTCCAGCCTTCACTCTTTGACCAAGATAAATGATGGACTTGGTTTCCTCGCAGTGCGTTAAGAGGCGTAGCAACTATAACATGAATCTTTTCTGCCTTGGAAACTGTGGTACACAAAAAGAGAAGTTATGATGCACGAAGAATACGAAAGGCTTCGAAAAGTTGAAACATAATACAGAGCAAGTCAACATTATTCTTATCGCACCACCTTAGATTCATTTCCATTTCTTGCACATCGAGGATGTTACTACATATCGTGACGAGGTGAAGATGCTTAGCGATAAGACACTGTACCTTCAAGATGGTTCTCATTTCCCTTGCGATGTAGTCCTATGTGGAACGGATTGAAAACTCGGAATTGAATTTTTTGATGCTGATCTCTTTTTGAAACTTCATCTACCTCACAATGAGGAAAGTGATCCACACGAGGTAACAGCAAAATGGAAGTCTCTTACCATGGAAGCCGACGGAACATTGAGGAGGAAACATCCACTCCTAGCAAATATTCCCAACCATGTTCACCACAATATTGATATGACTCCATACCGATTATAGAATGAAATCGCACCAGTGAGCGACAATTAAATTCTTTTCTTAAACCATATTATGGCAGGTAATCAAATGTTCGCTGCAGAAGTTCAATCAATGTGGGCGGTAGCTTACTTTCATAAAAGAATTATTCTACCTTCAATCAAAGAAAGAGAAAAGGGAATAGCGGACGGAGTTTCTTGGTGTAGGTTGAGTATCTCTCCTATGGTGAACGTGCAAACTTTGCTGCTTTCGGCAGTGTTCCATATGTCGATAAGTTGCTCAACGATATTAGCCTCACCGCCCATCGAAAAAAGTTGGTGGCGAGATCTCTTCGAGCCGTTTAAGCCATGTGATTTGAGCAAGGTATGGAAGGAATATCTCCATGGGAACGACGGTAAATATAACCCGTGCTTGTCATGAAGGGTGGTGCATATATGGGAGTTTGTTTTTAAATCTCCAATTCGAAAATGATGCAAGAGAATCTGTTCAGACCAATGTTGGTGGTTTGCTTCTTTTCTACATGATGTCCTGTATTCTTTAAAAGGGAGGGTGCGTTTTCAAAATATCAGAATGCTGAAAATTGGAGTGCGAGTTTTGAAAGTGACGTTCATATGTAGTTGTATCAAGCACCGATAGAAAACGGTATCTCAAATCAGATGATACTGTCGATGGAATAACCAGCAACAAAAAGTTGTGTTCGAAGCTGGGGATTTTCCCGGCACCTATTCGGCATGTCAGGCACGTCATCAATTGCCGAAGCTTTCTTTTTTTAGTGCGTGCATTGGAAAGATGGGGGCGACGTGGAACCCAGCAAGCTTACATGGTCCCGATTATTGAGATGCATCCTGTCTATGACGTGGAGGACCATGAGATGCTCCATATCTATTTTCACCGAAAAGACACAACGATGTTCATACCGCCCCATATCCAGACTATACCACCTAACAGTATCTGTTCGTCCAAGAGTTGAAGTAGCACTCATATCGCCAGCTATTCTTCACATTCTATCATAGTCGTGAATTCAGCAAAATTTCTCCCCCTCGGACAATCATCAATACATCTCGTAAACATGGGTCAATAAAGTCATGGAATGCCACAATTACCCCGCAATTCTCCGCATATACCTGCCACCGAACTTCCAATACTTGAAAATCTTGAATGTCCCCATTACGGGGTGGGATTGTACCGAAGTCTTGTTGAAGCTACATAAGTTACACTCAGACTTGTCATGTAATTTCAATATGGTGCATTCTTTCCACACACTACAAAAATGTTGTCTCAAATCTTCCTCACAGCATTAAGTTTCCCCCTTTTGGTATCCTCCTATTCTTCCACTGCGGTCTCTCTTGTTAAGGAGAAAATATGCGTCGTAGAGGCCAGCGCCAACGGCGGCGATGATGCACCAGCAATAATTCGCGCCTTCGAAGAATGCGGCCACAACGACGGAATCACAACCCACGGGACCGTCGTGTTCAAAAACGCAACCTACAACATTCATACCGTCATGAACACCACCGGTCTATCCAATGTGAAAGTCGATCTTCATGGTACACTACTGTGGGATACCAACATTCCATATTGGCTAAACAATTCTCTTCCTGTAGGTTATCAAAATCAAAGTAGTGCATGGCTTTTTGGAGGTGAGAACGTTCATTGGGATGGTCATGGCTATGGAACATTAAATGGAAATGGCGAGGTTTGGTATGAATTTATCAATGGGACGAACAATTATCCGAGGAGACCTCATCAGATTACATATACAGGTGTTATTAATTGTGTTTTTGAAAATTTGAGGTTTGTGCAGAGTCAGATGTGGACGATGACTCTCATTCACGCAAAGAATATTTTATTGGAGAATATTTATGTGAATAGTACGGATGTAAGACCGGTTGGGTTTGAGTTTAGTAGTTTAAATGTGAGTATTTTTTGGGTTATTCCGTATACTGGGGTGTTTAAATGGATATATGTAGACTGATCTTGGATATATAGACCGATGGTGCTGATACTATCTATGCGGATAATATCACCTTCCGTGGTTGGACGGTAGATAATGGTGATGATTCCATCTCTATGAAAGCCAATTCTACCAATATTCTCATTGAAGATTGTGATTTCTACACGGGGCTTGGTGCAGCCATCGGGAGTATTGGTCAATACCGTAATTCTCCCAGATACCTATCATAAAGTGGATCCTGTTAACCATTTCTTCCATCACAGAGGATAGATATGAAGTAATTGAAAACGTCACTGCTCGTAATATTCGCTCTTACAACATGCGATATGGAGTTTACATGAAAACTTGGACTGGAGTATCCACTGGGTAAGTCTACTTCTTCAATCTTTCAAATCTCGCTAACAACTCCAGATACCCTCCGAACGGAGGAGGCGCCGGTTTGGGCCACGCAACCAACCTTTCATTCACCAACTTCACGCTTCATGATAATACTGGTATAATTGCCATAACACAGTGTACATCCTACAATTCTGCAACTGGGAATTGCGATACCTCACTATTCAATCTTTCCAACATAACTTTCGCTTCTTGGAGCGGTACGGCGACTAGCGATGTGGTAGCAGAGCTACAGTGTAGTGGTGCCGCGCCTTGCACGGATATTCTGATAGAGGGTATGGAAGGTATTTTGGATACCGTGAACAACACAATACCAGCGCAGTATCTTTGCGATAGTGTTGTGGCACCTAAGGGATTCAATTGTACGGGTACGCCATTTGGAGAAAACCCTAGATAGAATGCCCGGGAGAAGTGGGCTAGACGAATAAAACAATGAAACGAATGATAGAAGGTGCAACTCATTGCCTACATCTTTGCGCTCCTGCCTTCTTAAAAGAATATTCCTTCACCAAGGATAGTTGCCCTTCTTTCCCTTGAAAATTAAAAAGATGGCCAGAATTGATGTGGAAGGAAAGAGTCGTCAGTGCCACTACTATGTGTGCATCATGTTAATTTTACACCCATAGCCTTCCTTTTTACAACCATAATTCTATTTCCTTGATAACTTCAACACAACTATTATCGAAAATTGCTCTTGTCTCGCTCCAAGTCGGCATTTACACATTTTATTCATGTCATTACAATAAACACGTCTTATCAAGGTCATTTTTAGTTTCTTGGTGCACCCCAAACCTACTCAAGATCTAATATTCAAAATCGATCCATTGTTTGGCATGGACTACCCACCAAACATGTTAATTCCCGTTTTGATTATTTTAATTTTCCTTCTTCTTGTGATCTGGCAGGGTTCCAGACATTTCAGACGTTTCATAATTCCCAGCAAACGACCAAAAGCGACTGCAAAACCGAAGAATCATGGTCCGACGCAACCTGCTTCAAAGCAATATGGTACCTTGCAGAGAATTGGGACACCTGGAAAAAATGCACGGCATTAAAGAGACAATGTCAACAAAAAGAACCAAGAAGACTCAATGTCCAAGTATGTTCCAACGTTTCAAAGATGATATTTCTTGGAATGGAGGTGATGGTCGTCGGTTGTGGAAAGAATACTCCGCTGAACCTATCTTGAATAAATCTACATTGAGAGCACTATTAAAAGTCGAGGGTGATCTTTTGAGAGTTGTATATCCTGAATACAATGTCTCTAAAATACACAAATTTCCGAAATCGCAAGCTACCACGTCTAAACTCCCTCCAAAAATCTCCCCGACCAACCAATCAGGTATTGTGCACAAACATAGAGTGTTCGGACCTAGTATTGCTCAGAAGAAAGCAGATGCTTCTGCTGTCAGTAGTGTCAAAATTCTCAATTCGAAGTCTTGCGATCCTATCACATACATTAAGTCTGATGATGCCGAGAATAAGATACCAAAGCTAGTTGTTGGTGTTGAGCTGGTTTCTTGAGTCGTCGTGGAGGAGAGCCTGGATATCAATGCACGACTAGCACACCAAGAACTGCAATCAACGATGCTGATCTCTCATCAAAAGTAGGTGAGCAAAATTCCAGATTCATTATCCTTCGCCTCTCCTAACATTCGAATGTAGGCATGAGATGTCCAAAATTCATCACAAGATCTCTTTTTGTTCCTTAAGACAGTCTTTGGGTTGAGGAGGTTCTTCGAATTAGCGCATAATTGAGTCTCATATGAGAAACGTGACGACAAGATGGGTTGTTACAAATATTCCTCAAAGAATTAGCGGGTTGCTTGTATTGGTTTCTATATTTTCCATATTCCAAGAATGAATAAATAGCGGTCATCAATTTGTCTTCGTATTCTGAGTCACAAATTGACTGATTGATTGATTGATTATTCCATTAACGTCCTTTTTCAGTCCAAGACTATGTAGGACGGCTAGAGCTTATAGCTTTTAGCAGGTCTATATACTGTAATTTACAATTGATTCTCTGGTGGTAGTTATTGACAATCAAGTGAATATTAAGGGGCTAGTTTTGGTATTCTCTTTTTGTATCTAAATAATCAATTGATTAAATTGGTCTAACAGACCAAAATAGTTCATTCAACTATTAATCATTTCTTCTTTCTTTTCTATTTCTGTATTCTTTTCCTCCATTTCATTTACTTCTTTTGATTCCAATTGATTTCTTTTTAGATGCTATCTTCTTATAGCAATCCTTGTGGTCTTTAAATATTCGATAGTATTTTGGATCCTAATTGTTGTATAAAGCAAGAGTTGTAATGTTAACCTCTTGATCCCGATTCTCTTGCATAATCTCTTTCTAGCTTCTCTATGAATCGAGCAATTGAGGAAAAGATGCTGGGGGGTTTCCTTTTGACCACATTCGCACTTATCACTTTTGGATGCCTTGAATCGGTGTAGATATTCTTTGATATATCCGTAACCGATCTTTAACTGAAATAAGGTGCTTGCTGTTTCCCTCTTGATACCCTTGAGTACTCTGATTTTCGATTTGAGTTTCCATAAGAAGGTCCTTGAATAGGTGGAAGGTCTTTGTTGGCTTCTTTGTTCGTAGGTTTCGAGTTTGGCTAACCATTCTTCATTCGTTGATTGTTTGATTAGCATTCCTGTTAAAGCGAAGCTGGTTTCATTAGATTGAGAACGTTTTTGGATAGCCTTCTTAGCTAAGGAATCCGCTAGTTCGTTTCCTGCTACATCCGTATATCCTAACACCCAGTTCAATGATATCTCAGCTCCTTTTGCTTTTAACTTCTTGGTAGCTTCAATAGCCCTGATCTGATACACTTGGCCAGGATTATCTGATAAGGTTTTCAGTCTATATAGCCCCGCTTGGTTATTCGAATAAATTCGGAATTTGTTTCCTAATTTAGCTACTGAATTAGTATATTCGATAACTCTCGTGATTCCAGCTAGCTTTCCATTGTATACCAATTGATTCTCTCCGATATTCCGTTCCTCTTGATAGCTTATCTGGTTATTGGGGTTGAAGACCGCTAAACCTATTCCTATTCCAATTCCTTCTTTTGTTGAGGAAATGTCTGTATAAATAATCGATGTATTGTTATCTTTGTATTTAGTAGTCAGGTTATAGAATAGGGCTGCTTCATTTTTTGATAGCTTGCTGATATTCACTCGATATAAAGATTCTCTCTCCCAAGGAGGGAATTTGAAATGAATAATCTTTTCAAAGGAGTGGGGGTTGTAGTTCTCGGATATCGATTCCTTGATTCGGTCTAATTGGATCGCTTTGAAGGGTTTCCTTCTCGGTGAAGGAGTAGCTTCGTGATTTTGTCTTTGGGACAAATTGACTGAGGATGAGTGCAAGTCATGATGAATTCGGATAAAACAACATGAAGTTGTCTATTGAAAGAATTGTAGAGATGCTCGAATTCGGCATATCCCTTTCTCTCTTAAGAGCTGACCTTGATTTAGTAATTTTGCAGCTCAATTCAATAAATTAGTTGATACGAAAGTACATATCTTTCAATTCCCATGAAAACCTGTCTGCAACGAATGTGAAATTGTGGTATCAATCCAACATCGTGTTCTGTGCCACGTTTGGAGTGCGAAAGAAATCGTCGCGGTGCTCTCCTTGACCCTTACTCATGATCGTAACTCAATGACTCAACTCCGACTTCATATCAAAATTCATTTCGTCTCCCGTCTTGCTTTACTCATATACTCTCCAATCCACTAAAACCTTTACAAACAAAGATGACACCCTCCTACCCCCTCATCCCCAGTGCCAAAACTTCTCCGTCCAATGGTAACCCCACACTCGCATCTGTCCCCTTCCCTCTCCCCAACCAGTTTTCTTCTCACTGCAATCCCTGAAACAACCGGTCCAACAATCGTACATAGAACCAATGCCCAGATTATCACCAAGAATATTTGATCTTCCACTACATCTAATGCTTTTTTTCTCCCGGTATCCTTGTGTGAGAGACCTTGCATATTTTGGAGTCTAATTGGCGTTTTGGAGAGATTTAAGGTGCCTGAGCTCTGCGCTTCTGAAGCTACCAGGAAGCCAAAGCCTCCTCGAGCAATCATTGTGGAACCTACTATAATGGCATCGAGATGAGGGGGTTTTGTTTTTAATTTTCGATTTATGATATTATTTGCAGTGACATTTTCTGGTGAGCCGTCTTGTTGGGAAAGTTCTTCTGGCATTGGAAGCGTTCTCTTTTTGGAGTCTGTCCATTTATGAGACCACCTTGTGGTGAAGTATTGAAAATAGACAACTATTCCCACGGAAGCTTTGGCCAAAAACATCAAGCAAGCGTAGAAAATCCCTTTCCATAAGATAGAACCAGAAAACATTTCGGAGACAGGGATGGAGAAGCCGATTGAAGCCTATTTTGTATTAGATGTGTGTTTCACTTCACAACCTTCAGTCCTTGAGAATAAGATATGATATATTGAAAGGTGGTAAAAAAAAAACTTACGAAGAAGAAAGGCACTAATATATGATCCATAATCGGCTTATAATACTCCTCAAACATCATTGTAGGTCGATCGACATCCATATCCATATTCTCTCCACCACCTTGCCAAGTATATCTCACCACAGCACCGGCTAAGAATGCAGATAGTAATATCGAGCCCTCTACACAAGCAGCGATAGTCACCAATACGATAAGCATCAAAGTTGACAATATAAATCCAGTATGCCGCGAAACTCCCTTTTCAGTATCAACATTTTCACCAAAAGTTTCTCGGTCAATTTTCGGATATGTAAATATTGAATGAAACCCCCGAAGTAAAGGGTTTATAAGAAATAGCGTTAGCAAGAAGGTCGCAAGAATAAGGCTCAAACTGGATATAGCAGGACGTGCAATTGTCCAAAAATCGGATTGGCCTTGTCCAAGTGCTGTTATGATTTTAACCATCACAAGAACAAGAATATCATCCAACATTGCCGCGCCTGCTATCAAAGTACCGATTGGTGTTTTCTGCAGATTTGCGGATGAGAGGATAATGATTGTCGATCCCAAGGATGTGGAGCAAAGAGAGACGCCTGCTGAAAAAGCTGCTAATGCGGTCGGATATCCTGAACCTTCAATACTATCGAATTTCATACCCATGATGGAAAATGAAAGAGCCATCGGCATCAGAATTCCAATCATTGCCGCAGACAATGTTACCCATATTGTGTTTCTTAATATTTGAAGATCTGTGATGAGGCCACCTTCAAACACCAAACAGATAAGCCCCAAATATCCGAGATATTGTACTGTTTCTTGGATCTCTATGCTGAGAAATGTAGTTCCGGTGATAGGCATTCCAGAGATAATCCCGATGATTATTTCCCCAATGAGTCCGCAATAGAGAAAGGAATCGAGAAGGTTGCGGGTTATGTTGAGAATAAATATAAAGATGGAGAGAGGAAGTACGATGTCAAGTCCTGGCTCGATATAAGGAAGGTAAGCCATCTCTTTCTATTTTGCAAATTGGTAGATATGGAGAAAGTCAAAGAAAAGATCAGGGACAACCTCTTAATGATGAGTTGATGCACCTAAAAGTACGAGTATCAGAAACAAGCTAATGAAATCTATCGTCTCGATCATCATTCAAATTGTTCTCGTAAAGTAGATCCGTACTTTCCTATAAAATGCTGCCTTATCAGACGGCGTCGTATTCAACAGTCTATAGGGTGAATCCCAGATTGTCTTTTCCCGTTCCATGCTCTTTGGTGTAGTTTATTACACGTGCAAAGGGACCAACCCACCACTCGGGAATTTTTATAGATGAATGAATGTTGTCATTGACTCACCTGAGTAACTTGTTATATGAATATGATCTATCACCTCGTACAGCGGGCAATCATTATTGAGAATGTTAGACGAGTTTCATAAGGGGGGTAGGACAAGGGACTTTTTGGGCGGAAAATAATACTGTGATAACTTTGTCCAACAGTGTCAGATAATGTCAGAATCCAATACATTATCTGATCGTCAACATCTCAGGATGAAATTTTGCCAAGTTAAGCAACGTACATTGGTTCTTTCCACCTTCCGTCATGTAAAGGACCTGCCATCTGACTGGCATGGCATCATAAGAAAATGCATCGAGGGCTGAGCCTTCCTGGCTCGAGATACACTCGAAATATCAACAGAAACTAAGCCGGATTACAGAAGATACCAAGTTTCCGACTAATTCTCCGATTGCCGGAACTGGACACGACGAGGAATCAGTTATCCTCAATCAGGATTAGGAACATCGTATAGATTCCCTTCAACACAGAGATATGATAGGATTGAAATTCAAAGAACCCTCAGAGACAGAACAATAATGGAGGCACATAGGGACTTGAAGTTGGTTTGTACTAAAACCAGGATTGTTTGTTTGGGAATTATGAGTATCACCACCACCACGCTTCACTATTGCCATGCTTGCACTATCAGCACTCACAATTATTTGAATATCCCCAGTGAGATCAAATTGAGGATTGTGACACTCCGACGCCGATTCATTGGCCTAGTAAATGACCTTCACCCACATTCAATACGCAGGAGGATCTTCCTAGCTCATAATCATGAGTGGTAGATGCCCATCGACCTTGTGCTTCCATCTTCCATTCGTAAACAAGCATGATAAGAATTGAAAACATGGCATTTACTGACAGCATGAAAGACAGCATAGAAACAAGTAAAGTAAGCATCGGAGCGAAAGACTTTGTAAAGAAACTCGTCTCCAATGCGCAGCAAATTCAAAATGAAGAAATCTTGTGTCGAAAGTGATGAACGATGTCAAAAGGTGGGTGGGGTATCCTGGTATCTTCTTGAACTCCATGTCGCAAATATTAGAGAAAAAGTAAAAGTATCGAGTTATTTTCCTGTCGAGCACACCTCCGGATGATTGTCAAAAAGAGAGGATAAAAAGTTGAAAATGCCCGTTCTAGGAATCGAACCTAGGATCTCATCATGGCAATGTTTGACACAAGTACTAGTGATGCGCTTTACCGCTAAGCCAAACGGGCTGAGTAGATGGAAGAACGATTCAGTTTGTGAATATATACCAAGATACTTCGCTTGTTGCCTGAGGATTGTGGGCAATCTTGCAGGATGCGTGTGGACAAATGAATCTATTCTTGATAAGAAACCGTGGCGTTGTCACATCAGAATATATCTTTTCTGACATCTGCCGAAGGTTTAAAATCGAGCAAAGACTGATGATAATTATATTAATGTACTCAAGCGAATCATTTCAAACATATGTGTTCATCTCATCCCAAAGTTCTACTCGATTTTAAATCTAAACGTCGTCAAGTACATATTTGGGAGCTATCATGGATAATACAAACGCGGAACGCGTCTCTCTATCAAGACGACCAATCAAGACCCTCTTCCCCACTCGTTTTAACCTTACAATACTAGTACCGGCATAGCTTTTTTTGGGAAATGTCGTTGTCGTTGCCGTTGCCGTACGTGAGAGGAAATTCCAAACCTCTACAATTTTCTGAGGTACAGTAATGGAAACAGATTCTTCACCACAGTGCAATGCACTGAATGTTTCGGATGAGAAACTATGCTTGGAAATTGCTACATCTGTAAATGGATTGTTTTGTAGCTTCCACTCTAAGCAATGTCAAGGTATATCCCCAGAAACACCCCGGACAGAGCCGAGATCTCAACATCTAGGAGCGTACAATATTTGCAATAAGCTTCATAATTTGTCAAAAATCTCCCATGAAATTCAACTCAATTAACAATGACCTTTAGGTCTTTATCATGGATACAAACTTCGTACAGCTCGACTTGAACGATTAGACAAGACCCCTCCCCCATACTTTGCAAATACGAAAACTGCTCTTGGAAATGAGACTTTTAAGGATGTTACAACGGAAGCAGAATCTAAGGAATTACATGATTGGTTATGGACCAAATATCAGCTCTTGGAAAGAGTGATAAGAGCAAGAAAGCTGCATCATAGTCGATTTTTCAGTCAGAACATGGACTATGGGCATGCGAAATTCTTAGACCAGCTTAAGAATCAGAAAATACATGTTACCTACGCGTTAGAAAAGCTTGAAAGGAGAACTACAGAGGTTTTTCAATATCCGGAAATCTTTGCGGACTTTGTGCTAACTATTTTCTTTCCAGATTTTATATCAAAATCAACAATGGTTCAAATGGGTACGAGAATGTCAGGATGATGAAGAAGCACGTCGCGAAAAAGAACAAAAAAGAATAAAGCAAGAGGCACAGCTATGGCAGAGAAATTGGAGGCAGGCAAAACAAAGAATGGAGGAGAAATTGAGAAAGGAAGAGAAGAAGAAACAAGATACTTTTCTGGAGAAAATATACAAGGAAAAGATGAAGGAGATAAAAGAGAATGAGGGTACAGATGACGATATGGATTGGGATCCTATTGAGGACGAGTTAGAGGATGGACGAGGGAACTTTATAGGCATGTCAATATTCACATTACGATTCTCCATGAGCAGAGCTACGAGTCCATGCTTCACAATTCATATAACACGGATGCTAACTGACCATACCTAAAGACCTTATGCGGCATTTCCTATGGATATCCTCGGGAGGAGATCTAAAACTGGACGAGCCTTCATCGACGGAAACTGGCAAGAATATTTTTACCGAGAACGATGCAGCATCTCAAGAACCAAATCTCAAGGCAAATAGTACCCACGAACTTGACGAGCTTGTGGCCCAAATTGAGTCCGCTGGTGTTGCGGAAAAGCCAAAAAAGAAGAAGAAGAGGAAGAATGGAACAGCTACCGCAACCACGCCTTCTCTTTCCACAAAGACAAGTAAACCAACACCCCAGCCACAAGATTTACCTGATAAATCTCTGATCGAAAGTCGAGAGGGCATGCATCATAGGTTGGCTCATGGAATAAAAATTGACCTTGATGATGTTCGAGGGCCTATGGTGGCTGGAACGGTAGAAAATCCTCACGTCCAAACAACAACCCGAACGTTCACAGAATTCGAAATCACAAGACTGCTTGATGAGGTGTCCGAGATTAAGCACCTACTGTTCTGTAGATTGTTACTTGCACATGCCGCTTTACTTCCAGCAGCTCTTCGCGCTGATAGTATCGAAGCTTTCTTTCAAGATGAAGAAGTGACTGGCACCGCCCTGAGAGATGTCTGTCTCAAAATGGAGAAACCTAGTCTTCAAGAAATCCGGGATGCATGTGCAGACTTCTTTCGATCGGATGAAGAAAAGGAGGAATATCCCGAAGTAGAAGCTCACAGTGAGGACGGTGATGATCATGAAAGCTCTGAACTCAAAGCCGTTGATCCCTATGATGTCACGATGAGGCTTAGCCAGAAAAAGCATGGTGAATTGCCTGGAACATGGCGTTCAAAGCGGGAGCTATCTCGAGAAAAGGCAGCTCAAAATATGCTTGGAATGGCTCCATCTATGCAAAATATTATGGGGGATATGGAGGGTGGTGCAATTGATTTCGGCGATCCCAGAAATTTCCAGCAAGTGCGCAAGAAGATTCGCGTCAAGATTTGTGGTAGAATGATTTGGAATTATCCTAGTGATAAAGCAATGACCCGTGGAGGTTGGTTGCATTTCTCCATCATCGCAAAGGACAGTAACCTCAATACTGCCATTGAGTTATGTCGAAATTGGGAAGAGTTCTTTGAGTTGAACATTTTGGCTTGCTGGGGTTACTTTCCTGCTTCAAACTGGGCCTCATGGGTTGGAAATAGATTAAAGCAGCAAGCCTTACAACTGGTGAGTTTCGACAATCCTATCTATGAATGCTTCATTAACAATGTGATTAACAGGGCTTCATCATGTACTACGAAAGTTCAGATCCAGATGCCAGAGAGCTCAGTGTCAGTTTCTCCCAAGGAGGTCGTAGCAAACAAACCCGTCGTCAGCATGCTATATTCCAAGCAAGGAACGTAATATGTGCCCATATCAAACGGAACGATCCATCAAGTCGCCGATTTATTCAGTATCTGTCGATGCAAAGTCATCGTTTAGTTCTGCTTGTGAGAGATGCTGAAAGTGGTAAGTTATTAGTAAAGCCTCCCGAAGAAGAGCGATGGCTATGGCGAGAAAAGAGCGGTCTTGGACGAGCTGTCAAGAATGTATGGAACGTCCTGAAAAGAATTGGACCCGAATTCTTCGAGGAAATGGATCGTCATCGCGAATGGAACTTTTCCTTCAACGATTACTACGATGTTTATGTTTGGGATCTTGAGCCTGGAGAAAGTCTAGCTCCGTTGTACAATACTGTCCAACAGGTCAGTCGTGTCATCTAGTATCCTTCTCAAAGCTCTACTAACACAGCTTAGATGCTTATCAAAGCCATCCGGGCTACCAAAGGTAAAGACATGTACAAGCCAGCTGCTTCCATTTTGAAAATGCTCTACCGAGACGAAGATAGCCATTATAGAGATGTCAGACCAGGTGATTCCCAGCAGTTCGTAAACCAATGGGATTATCTTCAAGATGAGAGATCAAAATTCTATTACGGTGACATTGATGGACCAGATCGTATACCGACTGAGCCATCAGACTCATGGCCAAGTAAGCTATTTTACAACGATGCAGATGCTCTAGAAGATGAGGTCTTGTTTCCTGAGGAGCGAGCAGAAGAGGAGTCTATTGTTCAACTGACCGTTGGCAAAAAGGATTCGTTGAGAGCGTTCGAGGAGGAAGACTTTTCAATGAAAAGATTCGTAGATGGAACTTGGAATTGGGAGTCGGAAGATTCCGAAGATGAAGATTCGGGCATCACTAAAGATTCTGAAGGTGAATCTGAAGGGCGTCACGAAAACCTTTTTGGGGACGACAGCGATGATGAGGACGATGACGGATTTGACGTCTTTCCAAAAGAATTTCCTAAAGATCTCCGGCCTACTGTACACAGACTTGCCATGGAGAAGACGTACAAAGATGATTATCCTAATGATGATCTACGAGAAGAGTTCATGAAATTTATCGAAAAGACATCATCCAGAAGTATGATAATATCCTCTCCTCGTATTTCCAATCATAACTAACTCATCGAATAGACTTCAAAAAAGCTTGGCACCAAGCAGACTTGACTCCCAATGGGCAGGAGCGGTATTTGGAAATGAAGAAGTTGACCCACAGATCCTGGAGATATAACCATTCTCGTAGACCTTTCTTCAAAGCATCTTCAACAATACTGAATTTTCGGGTAATGACTTGGCTCAAAGTGACAGCCGATGATGTTAAGGACGTAGAGAAAGCTATGGGTAAGATATATCCATTCTTTAACTCGGAATTCCTTGACACGGAAGTGGGAAGGGGGTTCAGAGAATCTTTGATATTCAAGCAAGAAGAACGAGCCCGAAATTATCCAGATATCAGAACAGATAAATCTACGATCCGCCAACCCAAAGAGTTTTACGCTGATCTCGATAAATTTCGAGAGAAAATGCAGTCCACAGATGATTATTCAGAATTTCCCCTTGAATGGGATATGACGATTCGACCTATCATTGCAAAACGTAAGTCCCCCAAATTGGTTTCTGTTGTATATCTATCAACTAACACGTTTCTTAAGTCTACAAGTCTGGTATTGTTCGCAGTCATGCATCTTCAGCAGCCAGCTGTCAAGCATTTCAAGGTACAGAGCCACATCGTCCTTCCAAACCTGATCTGTTTGTCGATTGGCGTACGGTTATTCCTGATCTTGAAACGCCAAGCTGGATGGAAGATCCCTTTAAGATCCCACCCCTCCTTGATACGGCCCAATAATTCTCGACTTCCAATCCCAATGCCAAATTCGCCATACTTCGCTTATGGAGTGCCCCCCACTTTTATCCTTTAACGGTTGGCCACGATAAACGTGATAATTTTACCTTTTACGATCTTACAGGTCGCACGTTTACTTGGTTGTTTGTTCCAAAGGATCTACCGAATTCGGAATTCAGTATGCACGTGAACTGTAAGAATCGAATTGAACCGTTCAAGAAACAGTTTGGAGACAAGGTAGTGGCGAAGAGGGATAAGTATTTGGTTATGGGGAAAGATGAAGAGGAACTGGCGAAGTATGTGGCGGGAGTGACGTTTGCGGTTCAAATGCGACCGTGGAGACAAGAGGTGGATTTGTGGAGGAGTTTTGTTAATGTTGATATCAAGTTTTTGGAGGGGTTGGATGAAAGGTGGTGGGATTAAAGGATGGGTGATATCTTTGGGGTATTTGATGATGATGGAAGAATTTATTATGTAATATTATAATACAATAGTAAATAATATGACAAGGAGGCATATATACTTCTTCACTTTGAAGGTTCAAACCTTTTTGTTTTGGTAAGTGGAAAGATGTAGGCCTGATGGGAACCAGAAATCCTTGTGGTTATTCATAGCAGACCTAGTTTTGACATGGCATTATTAGACTGTAAAATTGGGGGGAAAGAGTAATCTCTAGGTATTGATTGGCTTAGATGGAAATGCGAAATGTTAGTAGAGAAAGATAGGATAGATAGGTAGAGAGATGGATGGATGGATAGCAAGTATTACGATTTCTTGTCTTGTTCCATCAACCGCTTTTCCATTCCATGTACCTATTATCCTATGTATGGTATAGTGTCGCCGTTATGTGCGATGAACGAATAGGTAGGCGCTTGAGTAGATTGGATAATAGAATAGGTACGTAGGTAGGTTAGAGAATGGTTGTTGGGTAGTGAATGGTATGGCGTTGAATGGTAATCAATGATGTGGTGTGCTGTGCTGTGGAGATTTTCGCTGAGACATTGATATCTTGTAGAGAGAGGCTCGAGAGAGGGTTGTGTGCAAACTTGATTTGGATAGGATGGCAATTGATTTGTTAATATTGTTCGCGCTTAGGTTAATATGCTGCTGGGTTGGGTTGGGTTGGGTACTGTACTGTACACTGTACCGTGCCATGTACTCGAGTGTGCCTGGCCATTTTCATCGCCACGATTGTGGTGTTGTTTTTTGTATTGTGATTGTGATTGTCGTTTTATTTTATTTTACATGTTAATCGTTTGTTTATTTGTTTATTTGTCTTTTAATTGATTTATTTATTTGTTTGTTCATTTGTTCGCTCTTTCATTGGTAACTTTGACTAGATACACATGAACTCGAATATATCATTTATTCCATCTACTATGTAAGATCTTACAATTCCACATACGAACAACTCAAACGTATCATCCATTTATTTACTGATTTATTCATTTATTTATTCATTCATTTATGCATCCATTTACTCTCCAATAACATATGTACACCCCTCCTCTCCAATCCACACCTCATGAACCCTCTCCTTCTCCACATCAATTCTCTCACCCACACCATAGGTAACCCTCTGCGCATCCTTTTCTCGCGGGTAGGTGATGGTCAATTCCCCTGCGGTAATAAGATGGGTAGTCAGGGTATTGTGCGAGTGGGGTGTGTAGTGGGTGTTTCTGGAAATGAAGAATGTGAGATGAGGTTAGTTGACTTGGTTTGGATGATGGAGGGAGGTATGGTACGAGGTAGTGTGGAAAAGTTAACTCAGCCTTGTTGTGGAGATGGATGGGTGGATAGACAGAAAGGTGGAGTGGAGTTGAGGCTGTGTAGGTATGTATGTGTGTATGATGTACAGTAGATGGGTATAGTGGGAATGGACAATCACTTACGGGCCATCCGACCACGTATATGCGGTTGAGAAACCCCAGGAACGAACTTTTTGTTCTGGTCGAAGGATTGATTGTGATGAAGTCATGATGATTTTTTGATCAAAGGGGCTTGGATTGTTGTGTGTGTGGATGTGATGTGATGTGGATGTGAATGTGTATGTGAATGTGTATGTGATGTGGTATGTGATGTGGTATATGATGTGGTATATGATGTGGTATGTGATGTGGTATGTGATGTAAGAGTTGGGGCTATAGCTCGTCGCACCCTTAGCGAAAATACACCAAAACCCTCATTTATTCAATTTTTGAAACCCTTATTAAACCGATAGAATATGGAATTAATTTTACGATTTCTTTTTAGAATGATTTTAAATCATTGAAATCGTTTAAAATAATGAGTGAAATATTTTTAATGGTTTTTGTTGGTGACATATAATATTTTAAAGTTTAAATTTTCAAAATTTTCAACAAAATTAATTATTTTATATAGTAAAAGTATTACATGTTAGAATTTTCTGGATTTTTCAGTTTTGAAGTTCTTATTTTTGTAGGGAATTTGTTACGAATTAATAAAGGGTGCGACGAGCTCTGGCTACAACTCTTAGTATTGTATAGTGTAGTGTTGTGTTGTTAAATTGTTTGAGGTTTGAGGTTTGAGGTGTTAGGCGTGAGGTGAGGCTTGTGTTACAACGGATTCAGTAACAGAATAATAGATCACGAGGTTAGACCAGATTGATTATTATATGATAAAATAGATTGGAAATAAAGAAAGATTAAGGCTTTCTAATTGTACAATATACTGCAAACTTATGATAGGCCTGGATTATAGAATAGATTATCATGTGAGGGAAAAATCGATTGGGTCGATTTGGTTTTGTTGAGTTGATAAAAGTCGATTTGGTTTTGTTGATTTTATAGAAAACAAAGATCTATATAAGGAATAGGATTTTATTGAATGTAAAACTTTGTGCTCAAGACAATTATTAGTTTCATTACTATAGTTACAAGAATTGTAATCAGTTATTATTCTATTAAATTCCTATTTGAAGTTTAGTTTAAACCATTTCGAGAGATCTCTAGCTACTTCTACGTGACCCTAGAGGCAGCTCCCGTAACAGCTTGAGGCTTAAGAGGCAAGTTGAAGAATAGCGAGACAGTCGCCAGTGTGAGAGATACGACCTTGTCTTGTCTACCAGGTAGATACTACATACATGCTAGCCTCTCCATAATAATCCACCCTGAAAAAAGCTTGATATCCATAGTATGAACCATGAGATGAAACCCTTGATTAGCTTTATTAGCTTTATAAATAAGGGTTTCAAGAATGTCATCCGGCTCACACTGGTCGTCTCCTCTACCTCGGATGTACCCAGGTCCAGGTATATCAAAATGTCAAATAAGCCAAGCAAATACCAATCAAAGAAAAAAAGGTACAGCCCGGGATTGTATGAAGTGGATGAGTACTGGGTAGATGATGGGTAGGTACCGGGTAGGTACTGAGTAGATGCTGGGTAGGTACTCAGTAGCTACCGAATAGATAACGAAGAAACAAAAAGCTTTAACTAAATCATCAGCTTAAAAATAGGTACATACACTATACACTATACACTGTACACTATTCTTATCCATCCATACAGATTACACAAATATGAATCAAACTTCACGCTTTATCCACATCTCTCTCGTTCTCTCGTCTCTTGTCTCATTATGCATTTTCAATACTATGGATGATTCGGGCCTCGAGCTTTGAGGTTCGCGGTTCGCGGTTCGAGGTTCAACACTCAACATTCAAGCTATACATCCTCTTCTGTCTGGTGTTAACCCCATCCCATCCCATCCTATCCCATCCCATCAGATCGTTCAATACCCACTAGTCTTGTCAGCACTACTAGAATAGTAACAAATTCATACCAGCCAGCAAGTAGGTAAGTTGGTACCAGGTAGGACATTTGTACCCGGTATTCAGCTGGAAGAGAGCCTCGTTTTATAGCCCCCTTCCCTTGATGAATCAACGATTTCAATCAACTTTCCCTGATTTTATGTCAAGATCAGAAAAAAGAAAGTAATCATTCATCCATCATACATCCATACATCCATACAATACACACACCACATATCATACACACCACACACACCACATATACATACACACACACATACACACACACATACACACATTCATGCATACCTAGTACACTCATCCATCATCCATCATATACCTACTCATGTAGCTTGGAAATCCTACTTTTCATAAATTCATGGTCAAGAGAGATGACTTCTTTTTTCAGAAAGAAGCTTCGGAGGTATGTGATTTTTCTGATCTGTTGCGATTATCCTTTCCAACCCTTCCACCCCACCAAGCAGGGCTGCACTTAATACCATTGAAACACGTCAAGAATCATCGGTATCCGTAGTTCTCGCGACATGAGTTGAACCCACGATGGTCCAAGAAACTTGGATGATAGGCCCAGTGTCTTTGCATTCATTTGTGGTTCCCTTCTAATTTGTTACATCATGACTCAGTTGCTAATATTACCATTGGTCTTCACTTTAGAATAACTACCATGCCTCTCCTCACTCCCTCCGGAAAACACTTCTCTCTTCACAAACTCGTAGCTATGTCGACGATGGTTACGCCTAGTCATGGAGTCCATCTTCAACCTCTCAACAATACCCCCGCAGGAGATCCTCCAAGTCAGGTTTATCTCTCACATGAATTTCAAGAATACTTGCGAAAACTTTTCGACGAATTACGAGGTTCCGAATCATGTCTATCAAGGGAACGCTTCGAGAAATGGCTGGCAGACGTTCAAGGCCACACAGTCAACCTCAATAAAGATACATACAAAGTCGAGGAATTTCTCGAGTCATTATACTACAGTCATTCACTAGAGGTGTTGAAGCGCCTACCGGAATTAGACCAGTCAAAACCAATCACCAATTATTATATCAGTAGTAGTCACAATACATATCTAGAAGGAAATCAGTTATCGTCGAGGAGTTCGACTGAAGCATATAAAACAGTCAGTCGATCGATGATGATTTGATCCAGCTTCCATACTAACTGCCTATTTCCTTTAGGCTCTCACTCAAAATTGTCGATGTATTGAAATCGATGTACACAATGGAGAAATACCAGAGAAAGACGACAAATCCATATTTTCCCATAAAGCCGATCATAAACGACAACCTTCAGGAACGGGAAGTACACTTTCCAGTAGAGCTGCGGCAGCTATATTGACGATGGAAGAGAAGATGGAAAGCGCCAAAGAAAAATTAGAGAGTGCTAAACAAAAGATTTCAGGGTCAAGTTCGGGAGATAAACTTAGGGTCTTGGATGAGGATGAGAATGGTGGACGACCGGCCTCGATACGATCATCGATGCTTGGAGAGCCCTTAGTTCTGCATGGTTGGACATTGACAGCGCCAGTTGGATTCCGAGCAGTCTGCAAAACAATTCGGGAAAATGCTTTTACGACAAGTCCACTTCCAATTATAGTCAGTCTGGAAGTCCATGCCGATCATGAACAACAGGAGGTCATGGTTGATATCATGAAGGAGGAATGGGAAGGTCTCTTACTCGATTCTCCATTCGAAACATGCAATCCGGAGGAAAGGGTTCCAAGACTCGACGAACTTCTCAACAAAATTTTGGTCAAGGTCAAGAAAGCGCCGGGATTGAAAGATGCACCAGACGCCCCGAACGAAAATACGAACGGTCAGCTTACAGATGGACTTTCACCCGCAAGCACGGGTACTTTAGAAAAGAAGGCATCATCCAACACATTGGTACCGGTGATTTCGAGGAAAGATGCAGACTCTGGGCAATCAGGTTCCGAAGATGATCGAGGAAGTTCGAAGAAAAAGGCAAAGATCTGTGAGAGTCTCAGTAAACTCGGAATTTATACTCACAGCGAACATTTTGTGTCATTTGATGTAAGAGCGGCCACCAAACCCTCTCACATATTCTCCGTTGGCGAAAAAGTGATCAACGAGCTTCATGAACAAAAACGGGAACAGATGTTCCAACACAATCGTAATTTTTTCATGAGAGCATTCCCAGCTGGCTCACGATTTGACTCATCTAATCTCGACCCTTCCGTCTGTTGGCGTAAGGGTATTCAAATGGTTGCTTTGAATTGGCAAACATTGGATGAAGGTATGATGTTAAACGAGGGCATGTTTGCCGGGTCCCAAGGATGGCTACTTAAGCCTCCGGGCTATCGCAGTGAGGATGAAAAATCCGATATATGGGCAAATATACCCTACAAGACCCTGGATTTGAAAATCACCATATTTTCTGGCCAACAGATTCCTTATCCTGAGGGTGAGACAGAAAAGGGCTTCCATCCATACGTCAAATGCGAGCTGCACGTTGAGAGTCAAGAAGAGCTCAACGGGCAACCAATCGGAAATGATGTCAAAGCAAAAGAGGGCGAGCATAAACTCAAGACTGCCTATAAATCGGGAAGTAAACCCGATTTCGAAGGCGAAACCCTTCATTTTGAAGGTATTCGGAACGTGGTGGAGGAGTTAAGCTTTGTCAGGTTAGTACATGTCACACTACTTTTCTTCAACATTTCTCTATTTATACTTCCACAAGTTACATATGCAGGGAATTAGACAAGGTCTACATTCACATGATTTGATCAAGGTTATTGATGAATCATAAACCTGTTATTATGTCACACCGCTCAGAGTCCCGAAACTTTTCACCCAAGTGCCTGGTACATATTCCAAAGCTCAAATCGGAGCTTTTCAATCTTCTCAATCTTCAACAGCACAACGACCTGGAGTCGGGTGGTCAGTATCAATGCAGATTAATTTAAGACCGCAGCAGGCCAACGGTCTTCAGAGGCTTGGCTGCTCGGGTGGGTTTCCGCTGCATTCTCCCTTGTCAAATCAGTAGTATAATTTTCAGCCCATTCCGTGCATTGACAAAGTTCGGTCTCTGGTTGCTTAATTGAATGTTACACATGGCGCTTTCTCAACTACCACAATGGTAAACCAGGATTCTATTATGGTTCGATTTTCTTCCTTTCGTTGAAGTTTTGCATCGAGATGAAATGCACGTCTTCATCACTATCACTATTACATCACTCGTTTTTTTTTCATCTCTGGAACATCATTCCATAATTTACTGCACACGTCTACCTCATGTATGATGTGTGTGTATGCAATGTTACCCCGGTCATTGATTTCTTTCTTACTCGTTCTTTATTTCTATTCCTACTTATTTACACTCATCCAATCTCCATTCAATCATCCAAATATTCCCCCAAACTTCCTGCAACTTATATATTTAAGCCATACATATCACACCGTCGTCATCGTGCTAACATTCTCATCACATAGATTTAAAATTGAAGACGCGAATTACTCCAAAGATGAGCTAGCAGCCTGGGCTTGCATAAGACTAGATCGTCTTCAACAGGGTTATCGACTGATTCCACTGAAAGATATCAAGGGGAATTCAACGGAAGGACTTTTGTTGGTTAAGATTGAAAAGGTTCTTTCGTGATGGAACGTGGGGGTCCGAGGATGAGTGGGCCTAGATCGACTTCAAATGGAGATTGGGTGGTAATATTAATGTATGATAGATGAGCTGGGTGCTGTGTTGTATGTATGTATGAGTAGATAGCCTTTTTTTGTTTTCGTTTCTCCCTGCTGTATGACCAGGGGTCTGATCACGACAGTGGATGGTAGGAGGAATATGTACGCGGGATGGATGGATGTAGTATGCCATAGCATTGCATTACATTACATTTCACTACATAATTATGTAAGTAAGTCAGTGAGTGAGTTGACACTAGTTCGGGCGAGCGAGGGAAAATTTAATGTAACGAATTTTGAAGAAAGGAAGAAAGGTAGATTGGTTGATGCATTGGATTGGATTGGGTTGATGAAACAAAGAATAGGAATGATGGATGGCATGGAATGAATTGGGTTGGATTGGATTGGATTGGAAAGGGAAGGGAAGGGACGGGAAGGAAAGGGAGAGGAGAGGAGACAGGAGGAGAGATAGATACAATGGAAGAATCAATGGAAGATGGATGGAAGATGAGAAAGGATACCCCCTATTAGTTATTGATTTTTTTTGGATTTTTCCGAATCTCGATGCTTGGATTTGTGATTGTATCTTGATGAGTTTCTGCACTGTGTTGATATTTGAGTCTTGATATTTGGGCCTTAAGATATTTGATTTTTCTTTTGCTTGGGTTTGGGTTTGGCTTTGGCTTTTCAGTGTGTAGAGTTGGATTTACGAGTTTGATACAATATGATGATAGATTTTTAGTATGTGTATACCAATGTGTATACCAACGTGTATACCATTCTGGATATGTTTGGGGTTTGGTAGATGGGTAGATGGGTAGATAGATAGATGGATGGAATGGGATGAGGCAGATGGAATAGCCTGACAGATGTCATCGGAAGTATACGTATATGAGTTAGAGATGTCTATTTGGTTATTTGATTGGCAATTCAATAGATAGCTGTTATTTACAGTAATAGGACTGGGAATAGATAATAGTGTCCGAATGAGTTCGAATAATGTGGATGGAGATGCAAAAGGCGAAAGGCGAAAGGCGAAAGGCAAAGCAAAATGCTGTAGAGATGAGGGCATGAAGAGAAAGGGAAGAAGGTAAAGCAGCCCCAAATCAAATCAAATAGTTTCTTGATGATTCTTTCTTTGATTTTTTGGTATTATATATTCTATCACTCAAGTTTGACACGGTAGTGATAACCCCTCATTTATTTTCATATTCATCTCCCTACCTGGGGAACGACATATCGCAAGTCCGGACGTAATCCACGCCTTCGAAAATAAAAAGAACGTAAATCAAAAATCATGGTGAGTTGTAGTGAGCATCCCGCTCTACCTTACCTCATTTGCCTACTCATTCAGTCATCCATCCATGACTCAAATTTCCCAGTGAAAGGGTTGAAATTCAAGAAATCTCAGGAGCGAATGCGACGACAAACTACAATCATGAATCCAGACAATTGATACAGAGAGCATGCAATGTACTACATTACATTACATCACATTACTTCCTGAACAAGGCAGTAATCGACCAGACCTGAACTCAATCTCAAACTCAAATTGACATCAAAGGCTCAGTCAGGACTACCTACTGCAACGGATGGGCGATCAAGTCACATTGCTCTACTCCGTAGCTGTCGTCATCCGAACCGCCATGTAGATGTGAGTAGGATATGCGATTTATGTTCACTAATCAATATTCATTCGCATAAGCGCATTGCCCACGCGAGAAAATTGTCAAATTTGCATTGAATGTCTGAATGCGTAAAATACTGGGTACACACACGTATGCATATAATCCCTTTGTGCGTGTCATTTCCCGTGATGGGAGAAATCAGAGTGGGGTTCAATCAAGTGCTGGGTAACATGACACGCCTTCCAAAACACTTGAAGAAAATTCGGAGAACTTCCAAAATGGCTTGTTGGCGTTCGGGAAATAAGAGCCGTATGTGCGTTTCGTATCAATAATAAGTTGTTGCCGCAAAATGTAATGCGTGTGAATCGTTCAAACGAGACGATGCGTGAGAATTTTGGTAGAGTGAAAGGATCTTCCTTCTTCAGCAAAACAAAAAAACAAGTTTTCCTGTGCCAACTCCTCAAATCCACAATGCCATGCCATGTGGAATAAGATAATTGGCATTGTCCTCGTTCGATTCCATCATGACATGATGCCAATTTGTTGATCGTTGGAACTGTGCGTATGAATTCGTTTCATCCTCTTCAATTTACTTCACGATCTAGAATCCAATCACAAACCCAATCCGATGGTTCGTCCACCGCCACTTCGGATGCAAATCATCGAGCTAATGGCACCTGCACCTACCCGGCTCGATAAATTAAGAACCATCGGAATACTCTTCCGAACCTTAAAAAGGGGAAATTATTCTTAATTATCTCCTTGAATATGGAGCTGTAGCTGTAGCACAGTGCATGCTTATCATTCCGATTCGGTTATCATACGATCCAGTTGCATCGAAACTGTGGACAATTTTTTGGAACTTCAGGCATGTAGGCCTGAAATCAAATTGGGGGCCATTTCTGCCAAATCTTAAATTGCATTTATGTATTGCACAGGTACGTTGCGTTACGAGATTGGTATTGCAATATGAAACGACAGAATGAATGGAGAGATTAGATAACATTATGTTGTCAGATGAAAAATTTGGAAAACAATAAAAATTGCTCACAGTGATGAGTTTGGCATTAGAAGAATAAGGGTAGCGACATGAAAAGTGGAATAGGCGATGGGTATCCAGATGCGACACTTGGCATCGGAGGGTTTCTCTCTTTGCTGTGATATGATATAATGTGCCTGATGTGTTCCATGTAATTGATGTGTTGGCTTAGGTCGTCCAATAATACACACAGCACATTCACATCTGTGAAATGTGATACAAGCAATAACGGCCACGACGTATCGAATCACTTTCTTATTTTTCGACGAATTTCTTGCAGGCTTGTATTCGAATTTGCATATGAATGCATGGCAGATGTCAACTGGCGAGAACTATCTCCGTGAGTTCAAGGAAAAAAGGATTACTCCGGATGCAGTTCAACAACTCCGCATGTTGTATACTGTAGTACACAGATTCCCATCGCACTACGCACCTTTTCCCGTTCCTCGGTACCAAAGAAAAATTTGTCATTGACTCAACGAAATCCCTACCGATCTCAACTAATTCTGAGGATCGGAGAATTTTGTTATTTTGTAGTCATGGGCGTCGCATTGTTAGTCTTTGAGTGCGGTATGTTGGTGGATGATGCCTTGACTTGATTGATTCCAGATATAGACATATTTGTTGCTAAAAATTTAATCTCATCTGAATGTCCCCAAAGTTTCACAACTTCAAATCGTTGCCGAATAATTCAATCTAGAAGATTCCGACCATTTGGTAAACCAAGCCACATTCACGGAAGACCTCCGACTGCCGTGCTGAATGGGAGGAGTGTTCCTGACAGGCATCATCCAATACACCGTAGAAAGTGACGAGTCGGAAATGGTAACTCGTTTCGTCATAAATGATATATCACGAAGAACCCCATGTTCTGAACCTCAACACATCCAACGTAATTTAAAATGACTTCCTAATCTAATCTTCCAACGACAGGTTGTAGAGCACAATAAATTGCGTTATCAGAACTATTCAGACAAAGTGATCCATGATAGGGTTTCGAGTACGACGACAGTTTGCGGACATAAATTGGCTAATCTGCATCTGTGTGACGATCCCTAAGGCCCGGACTGTGCCTAGTTGTCAAGGAAGTCTTGACGTGCAAGAGTCAGATGATTTGGCGTCGACTTGCAGGCTGCATGAAGGGTCTGTCGCTCACACAAACCATACGAATTTCTTATTCTGCACGGATACTTGCAGAACGTGTGAGATCATTGGATTGAAATTGAGGAGCATCGATCCCTGGTCGTTATGGAGCCCTCAAAAGTTAGAAACCTAGAGAAAATTGATTCGGATAACCTTCCAGGTACACTCTTTGTGCTTTTCGCTGGGCAGTAGCCCTGTCAAATTGATAGCCTGGCGCGAAGATTTCTTGTTTCTGGCCAAGCAAAATTCAATGTATCCTCATCACTTACCAGCGATTTGCTGAATTCAGATCAGAGGTAGAATACCAATGCATGATTAATGAGTACCGTTGATGATAACTATGGCTCAGAATGTTTATCATGCCGTGTTGCGTGTCTATCGTAAGGTTGTGTCCATATAGAACACGATCGTTCTAGTTTAGGACGTCCCGTTTGACAAAATTGCAGCTGCCCTTTTGAATACCTGCAGACGCAGGCATCCAAGCACATCGACCGTCGATATTTGAGGATGCAGACAACCGTAAAATCATAAGACAAGGCCATCCTTTCTTTTGCCAGAGAATCGATGAACAGCATATCAAGTTTCGGATCAGGTCTTAACTCCGTCCCCAAACATTATATATTGACCACTTCCACTGAACTAAAGTAGGGCCTCATCAATCCAAACAAGTTTGTCATTTCAAGATATATATCAGCCTTACATCTATCGATCATCAATCAATCAAAAGATTACTCTTGATCAACTTCAGTCAAGATGCCTTGCCAACCAATCCCGTTCGAGATCACCATCCGAGGAGAGATGAACATCTTCCCTTCCATCGAATCGATGCCGATGCCCTTTGATGAGATTTCAGGATCCTTCGGTACAACCCAGATTCCCGGCGTAAGGAATTGCCTCTGATACCACTGCAATTGATATATACTGACAGAGACCAGATGCCTGGCGTCAGGTGTCCAACCTGTCTTGCCAAAGGTGAAGAAGTGTGGGTTATTCCAGGAAGAGCCTGCGGCGCTTGTGGTACCGGCTGTTGAATAATGAGGTATATGCATCGCATCACTTCTAGACGAGTTGAACTTTTACTAACTTTGTCTCCAGATCGATATTGCAGTGTGACGGTGTTCAGACACACGACCAGAGTGAAGGATAACTCGGGATCTGAGTAGAGCTGAAGGTTGGCCGTGGCTCGGTTGAAGCAAAATCACATGGAAATAGATTGTACCGGAAAGGATGACTGAGGAAAGTCATGCTTTGTTGCTGGATTGGAAGGGGGTAAAAAAAGTTTCGCTTTTTATAATTTAGCATGAATAAAAACTTTGCGGCCTCAAGACTACCTCGAGAATTATGACACCGCCCTGCGATGTGCCTTGAGCTTTTCTATGTCCTTTCTAAGCATTATGAGGTGAATGTCAAGAAAATTTAGAAGGCCCAAAGAACGAGATTGTCGAGTTTCAACATCTGGAAACCAGTATTCGTCATAGCCTTGACCACTACTATAGAGTCGTGAACATTTCACGGTCGTCCAAACCAAAGAAGTTTGGCATGAGGGAACACGAAAAGAAAGTGAAAGGGTTTCAGGGTAGTTTCAGTCAAAGATCGTTATATGACTAAGTGTCGATAGTTGAAAGAATTTCTGCGAAAAGGAATTCGACCCGTGAGATACAACGATAGAAAACTGAGACGTGGCCATCGTCGCGAATTTAACATCGAGTAGAGCAGAAGGATAGTTACTTGTTTGGTATAAGTCGGTGCGGTGACACCTGCCAAATGCACCTATGTAGCATTTAGATGTTGGATTATGATATATCATACGTGAACACTTTCGCCAGTTGATTGGAGGCCAGTGAAACGAGTGGAAACCGAATTAATTGAGAATATATATACTAGTCAGACATGGACTCCTCGCCGGAATTCTGAGCTACCTGAACATCCTAAAAGTACGCGTGTCGTTTGAAATGCGGTCAACATTTGCACGAGCGCCCGAAAGTCTGTTTGAGTAAAGTTTTAAGGCATGCTCTAAGGAATATATTCCCAATCAGGACATTAAGCATGAACGTCACCCAAGAGAAGGAGGCTTAGGCAGATTTTAGTTGTGCAATTTGAGAAGTTCTGAAAGCCCAAGATACCCAATTGATAGAACCGTCTTGAAGCATGATGTGAAGAACCATAAAGACATCATAACAAGAAGTCATCCAGTGACCAGAATCTTGATGTGAGGAAGCCCAGCCACAATGCCTGCGCGGGTTTTCGGTCAAACAATTTTCCGACCCCCGCCAACCATGTTCTCTTGTTTGTGCATATATATATGCAAGTATATATGGATATCCAGGTGACTTGCGTTGAAAAGGTTCTTGGTCATAAGATGTTATTATTTTATGAAGGGACTGCGACTCACAGGGCCAGGGTGTATGCTGCCTCAAGAGCGACATAATAGATCAAATGAATGCCGGGTCGGCTGGGTTCGAACCAGTCTACCAACCTAGGTATCATTCGATATACCTAGTATTTCATAATTTGGGCTTCCAAATGTTCTTACAAGCTAGTTGTAGTCCTCTCCCCATGAGATTTCTATTCAAATTCATTTATAGCAATACAGAAGTGTGAAAATTTGAGTTCTCAGCTCCACGCTATATAGATATTACTGTCTGCAGGAAGGCAACGACCATTTCCATTTTCGGTCGCAATAACACAGTCCAATACGGCATGCTTCGGAGTTCGTGCGTGGTTGTTTGCAAACCAAATGTGTCACGCAATGACGATTGGGCGTTTACACACGTGCTCTAAATAGTTGTGTACAACTTGAGGTTGATTTTATTACGAAATTGGTTGCATGTGTGCATTTCAAAGCGCAACTATAGACGTGTATTACAACGGAATTTCACAGATTATCTTACTAAAAATCATGGATCCTTGATGCCTCGAATAAGAACTTCGGGATAGACTTATGACCAGGCCTTCATTGAAAAGACTATCTTACAGTTATTAATTTATCTTCATCCGAGCATTTACTTGTTCAAGTTGGACGGGGGGGTTTTGCGGGTGCATAATAGCCGTGTTCAGTTGCACCGCTTGCTTGTTGTTGTGGAAAGTCTGTCGAAGAATTTGAAGAGTAAGCCGGGGGATTTTGAGTATAATCCTGTTGAGGTGGTGGTCTTGGAGGAGGTGGGGGATAGTAAGAATCATTGCCCTGAGTATATCCTGGGTACTGCTGCTGCTGGAATCCGTGCAATTGCTGCTGAGCAGCATAACCCTCAGCCGTGTTCGGGTTCCCAAACTTTTTCTTCTCGTCCTCACTAGCCTCTCCAGAATGTACAATCTCCACATCCGCCGGTGCTGGCTTATCGTAAACTTGCTGCAAGACTGACTGGTTCAAGTTTGGTCTTCCTTCTGCATCCTTTACAACCTCCATCAACAGCTCAGCGGTTGGCGGAAGAGATGGAACATTTCCTTGTAAAATCTGTGCTACCGATAACTTTTCCCCGTAGTATCTTGCATTTTCATCGTTGCGCTCGATGATTATGGTTCCATCAACCTGTGCTCCTGCATACAGACCTCTACTCTTCATATAAGAGAACAATGGCTTTCTACTTTTCAACAACTCACTTTCTAGAATGGCACCACTTCCAACAGGGCCGGCCACGACGGATATCTCGCCACCGAGAGAGACACGTAATTTACTGAATGCTTCAAGAGCCTTGCGGTCATTGATAACAATGACACAGTCATAGATATCAATTCCGGCCATAAATCCTACACCAAGAGTGTGAACGAGAATTCCGGATGGGGGTGACCATTGTCCATTCTCGTTCTTCGCAATTAAATCGCCAGATCCACCCGCGCCGGACACCCACAATCCAGACCGCATGGTGGTGTAAATTGCGATACCGACACATTTCTTGATAACCTTTTGGGGGATCTTAACAAGAACTTTTGGTGGCTTGCTGGGTCCATCTTGGACTTTCTTCTTAGTCTCTGAGTCTTGTGATGCATCTTTCTGTTGCTCCGCCATGAATCCATCCTCTGTCAAGTTGTTAGTGAGCGTTTGTTGTCAACCGTGGATCAAGCAGACTTACTACAGAATGATTTAAGGATTCGAGCAGCCTTTTCGCATTCTTTTTCCATGCCAGTTGGCCAGAAGGCCTCGGATCCAATCTTATTTGTGAGCTTGTTAACTGGTCCTCCCAATTTCTCAAACGCAGCCCATCCTTTGTCAAAAGCCGCTTTGCCGCCAAGCTTGGTCTTCGACCAAGCTGATGGTTTAGCTGTATTGTTTGATGGTTCAGTCATGATTTTACTTCTGAACATGCTTATTTATTTGTTACTGCCGCTGGAAAGTTGTGTTGCTATTGTTGTCATGTATTTTGTAAGAAGGATGTTGAGTACGTAGTCAAGGGTGGTAGAAGGTGGGGTTATTTGAGGGGAAAATCGAAGCGCAAGACTATGACTGTGCGCGTGTGTGTGAATGAATAAGATTGATCAAGACAGCGAGCACAAGTGAATGTTTATATATGAGACTTGTACACATTTCCTGATGAGAATATGGAGTGGTGACTCGTGATCTACCGGTGGATTGTATAGATTGTGGCTTTGCAATGGATTGCATCATTGGTGACGACCTCAGGAGGCACAGCCATTATTGAAGCAACGGCTGCTACTATAGTTTTCCGTGGCCTACCTTACGAACACACCTATCACTGCACAGGAATCTGAGAGGAAACATGAAAAGCCTGGTTTGAAATCGAGAAAGCCTCGTACGCAAGCAGTAAACGAGGGGTTTCTCTGCCAGCGCGAAAAAAACAAGTTTAAATCGAGTTCATTTGCAATGTGTTCGTCTGCTCTATTGAGAACATATTTGATTTATAGAACAAATCAAAGCCTTCAAATTATATACCCAAGTAATTCATGTTCTTCCCAGGCGTGGATCATTTTGACTCTCCGGAAAGGCTTGTTTGGCGATGCCTGCGTAGGATGAATTTGGTGGGCGGTGAACTAACCTGCTGTATCAGGTAAGCTTACTCTGCTATCTGCCGAGCTTCACTATTATCATTTCTTCAGGCCAGCGAGGACAACCTTCAACAATCTGAAGGAAGCTCTCCAAACCTTTACCTTTACCTTACCATACAATGATTCTTTAGTTGAGCTGTGAAACCCGTTGCAAAGGAAGCTTGTGCATGTGGAACACCTCGATTCGAACGAGAAAACTTCGCGGTCATTTCAATTCCTCGACAACGGTTGAGATACAACTAGAGTTAGAGCATTAACAAAGTCTGGTTCTTATAGCCACTAGGACCCCTTGATATGCTATACACAATCAACTGCGAAGTTGATACCACATTCCTCTACATGCGACACGATCAAATGAGAAGCCCATTGCTGCGATGCGCTCGAACACTCATGACGATATCTTTCAACATACACTTCAAATATTACAAATGGCGGTTGGAAGCGACGGCTCTTTGATGTTTTGCCTGGACCACTCGATAAGCTCAGAGTATCTAAACACATCCTGCAAATCTCATAGTGATCTGTTCGTCTGTATGATCAGAGGAACGACGGTCATTTCGAAAGATTAGAGAGAATAGTTATGAATGTGCAAAGTGCAGGAGCCTCCCGAGCTGCAAGCAGAATCTTCCCAAAGTCTGGTTGAACATATGCTAAAACCTCCACACTGGTACGTTGAAAAGATCATCTGAATGTATTGTTTAGCTTCATCACGAGTTTCCACGAATGCCGTGCAACACAGTCGTCTGCAAGTCTACGGTCCGACAAGCAAGACATCGAAGGTTTGCCATTTCTAAGTAGTCATATCGGATTTTTGGAATCCTCTTGGTCAGTGCTATTGAGGTGTGCATGCATGGTGAAATGGTAGCCATCTTGTCCCAAGATAAATTTCACTCGTGCGCATTAACTACTATCTCCCTGTATCGAGGCCGCACGCGAGATGGCCGGATACTGTCTTCCCTCCTAAGCTGTATGCAATTCGATGCAAGATTACATGTTTCATATTTTGCGACGACTTTCGTCGCTTTATTCATCTGTTTGGCGGCAGCACACGCAACCCACTCAAAAGCTATGTCTTGCATTGGGGCAGATTTCGGTCTATGGTCTTGCAAATACAACTCTATATGGAGTTCACAAGCACAGCATCATTTGCTCTCTTATGGGACTCACATGATACTTTTTTCATAGCTTATCATATTGGTTTTAGCCTCTCAATCCGGCTGATACTTCTACACACCATCTCACCAGCCCGCTTCTTTATACTTTCTTCTTTCCTTTCCCGTTATCTCTATTTTCTTTTGTTTCTGGGTGTTTGCCGGGTCTTTACTGCACGAGTGTGCGATTTTCTGGACCCTTGCGCAAAGATAAGCACCATCACATGCCATTTGCAGCGGACTTTCATGGCTTATCGACAACACACCAAATAATTTTTATTTGCTGTCGGCCGATAAGAACTCTAGTGTGACATTAGGAGATGGATTTGCTAGAAGAAAAGAAGATGGTTCCCCCGGGAAAGGTTTAGTATAAATCAACATTCTGTCAAACACCTCTTGTCTTGACAATCATATCACATCAGTAAACTCTCACATTTGCTACCGTCTAGTCGCAACCACGGATCTCTTCTTTCCATTCCAAGACCACGAATTCATTATGCTTCACTTACCATACCCGTTCCCGGTTGCTACTCGAAAGATGGAATATAAACCTCTCCCAGAAAACTCTACCACAGAGAAGTCCGAGTCCTCCAATACCATGGTAAGGTTTCCCCTTACTTAACCGACATCTACCACTCGCTAATCACTTCATATACAGCAGCCACCCGACACGGTCGATATCGAGAAAAACGCCGAAATTTCGTCGTCTGGATATGGCACAATCCCATCATATACAAACAAAGAAGGCGTGTTGAGAGCCCCACAGAAACAAGATGGCCGAGGTATTTGGATCAGTTTTGTGCAGAGCCTGGTGGCTGTTGGGATGCTCACTGCTATGGCGGTGACTCTTGTCTTAGTGATTTTGTAGATCGGTTGGACTCTTCGCTTAAGCTTTTGGTAGATGACGGACTTAGAATGGCGATATGATCCAGCATTTCTAGTGTGTTTAGGAGCAAGGTAGCATCGGGTTTCTGGACTGGAGCTGGGATTTTCGTCGCATGTTTTACAGTGTGATCGAGCATGCGTTACGAATAATGACTCTAGATACCTTTTGAGATTTGGAATAAACAGTTTTATACCCTTTACATGTTTCTTCATCTGGCTTTCGCCGCAGTCTTCACCAACAGCCTATACCCAAGATCAAAGCTGGCATTGGACACTTCAATCAATTGTGTATGCCAACCCATTCTTCAGAATTTCATTGGCCACTTATTCACCACTATCACAGTACCACTCTCCTACAGCCCCTAATATTCCACGTATTTTTGATACAACAGCTTCATTTCTTCGCCGTTTATGCTTCTTAACTGTTTCCCGTATAATGGATTCAACATTTTTCACCAATCTACTATTTCTTATGTCCTCACCTCTCACACTAAATTTCGTATCTCATTCCCCAAGAGTATAATTTCATCCCTGTACTACTCCAGGAGACCTCTATTCTTGATTAGCTATTAATAGAAGACTGTGGAATATTTCCGATTTATTATGTGATTTTGACTGAATATGAAAGGATTTACTGGATTTTTCAACGGGTACAACATGTCAGTTGTCTCGAGTATGTAATGGCCTATGGTCAACTGAAGGGGTCTTGGGACAGGAGTGCTTTTCTACCCCTCGCTCTCTCCATCCATTCAAATACTCTCTACTTCTCTACTCTCTGCTTCTCTAATCTATGCTTCTCTACTCTCTGCTTCTCTACTCTCTGCTTCTCTACTCTCTGCTTCTCTACTCTGCTTCTCTTCAAATCTCTTGATTTTATCGATGAACAAAAAGAGTCAACTTTTAGTTTCTACATATTCAATACTTAAACCCTTCATGTTCCTCTCTACATTTCTGGTTCCCCATACCATAAGGTATTTAACATATCTAAAATTATCGAAAATAAATCAAAAGGGGATAAGATCACCCGGCTACCGAGTTCTCACTGCCGGTGCCTCTAGGTAAAAACCCTCATTTTTGATACAGCTCTCTCTAAATACGGCTTTCAAGACTATTTAAGCGCTTTCTAGCTGGTGTCAAGTATCGTAAATGAGGCTTGATGCTGAATCTTCAACCCCACATGCCAAACTGCATTTGTAGATCCTTCTCAATTGAGCAATACTATACTCAGACATCCCACGAATTGATTATCTGATAAGAGGTTCACAAAACGACGTAAACTTTGAATGGAAATTTTGATTTGTGTCTTTCAAATAGCTTGGCACCGGTCAGCTGTGGCGGCGCAGTCATGTCAGCACAATGCAATGTTAATCTAATACATTCCCCGCGATTTATGTGAATTAGCTGAAGATATATTCTCTCCCATCTCATGTATCTTGTATTTTATTTCCTCTAGAGATAGTTTGTCATTTTTTCTATAGTCCCCAATTTAACCATCTCTATGTCTTCCCGTTCGCTCCACTCATTCACCCTCTTCCCTAATCTGCCTCTCGAACTCCAACACCCAATCTGGTTCTACACTCTCCCCGGTCCGCGCCTGCTCCGCATAGATTACTCTCCTATCCTCTCTACCGGCCAATATGTCACCACCAAGTCTCTCGATCTCTGTACGATTTTTCCTAGATCTTATGGTCGCCATTTACCCATAATACTGCGTATCAACAAAGCATCTCGTGAATATGCCCTCACAGAACTTGTCGAGCGATTCAATTGTTATTGGAACCTAAAAATAGATATACCTTATATTCATGCTAGAGAGTATAGAAAATCTGAAGCCAGATTCACGGTGGAGTATTTAGCGGAAAATGGAGGTCTGGAAGGATTCGAGAACTTGGCACTTGATGTGGACTTGCTAAATGGAGGGGATAGCTCTGGAGTGTAAGTTCTCTTTTTTTCCATTTCATTTGGACATTTCTGATGATCAAATGTAGCATATTAGCTGTTCGTAGCTGTCCTAAACTCTCGAATCTCTTCTTGGCCTATCCGTCGATAGGTATCTGGGATAATCCAGGTCCTGATAATCTGAACCCTTGGGATATAGGATCGCTATCAGGAAGTAAAGCTGGAACAGTTTTGGGGAAAACTACTATGACAAGACTTTCGGGAGATGTCATGGGGCATGTGAAGGAGACTGATCGAGTGAAGCTTGAGAATCTGGAAGGAAGAGTGGGGAAGTTAAAGATTATCATGATGATTTGGTCATCGATGGTTGAAAGCTGGACGCCATGAAATGGAAATTGGAATTTGAGAGATTGGATGAATTGTAACATCGGTTCACTTGAATCACATTACCCCATAGAGCGGCCGTTAATTTGAATGAAGTCTAAATTGGGTAACAGAGCGATAAAAAATCCTTGGGGGCAGACATAATAATTATATGAGAGGAAATTTTCTGTTGAGACTTCAAAATTCAACTTGGCTTCAATTCAACGAATTTCTGCGTTCATCACACTCCTCTCCACTCCCACTCGAATAACCACTAGCTTTTTCCAACTTCTTGAATATCTCATCCACTCTAACATCACTAGGCAAAAGCTCCTGGTTCAATCCTTCTTGAGTCATAAACTCTCCATTAATATGTCTTCTTCGTAGCCTCGCTCTTCCCCCTACGTTTATCCCAAGCCAAAATATTTGGGAACTCGCTCAACGGAGTCTCGCCCTGTAGATACTTCATACTATATGGTGTGATTACATTCCACATTTTGAATACTAAATCCGCTCATTACATAGATGAACGTGATCCGCGTAGCATTAGCCATAGATAGACTGAACCGGTTAAGAATTTACTATTACTACTACTATGTAGATAAATTGACATTCATCAAAATATTGTTGTTCTCAAACACTAGATCTGGCTGCAGAAAATGTGTTACATCATTCTTGAACGGTTGCAATGCCGTATCTTCAGTCGTCCATCCGTCTTTCCATAAAAAGATGTCACTTAATTCAGTAGCTTTGCAGTGACTAAAAGTATCTTCTATGAGCGTATACGGGTCAAACCACGGTTCTTGAATTTAACGATGGATGTGAATGAATAGGACAGAGGATCCCCGAGTATTTACGGTTGTCTCATGGAGCAGTAGCACAGAGCTCGCGACTACATAGAAACTTTCATAATGCACATCCTCTTCGGTATTGTGTCCTAGTTCATGAAAAACGCCTATCAGCATATCCGCAATATAAGCATCAAGAATAACGCAACCACCAATCGAGATGGATAGCTTCGTTCCCCCCCATCGGGCAGGTATGACCGTTCCAGCAAGTCAAGATCAAGAATCGCAGAGTCATGAATGGAAATTCGAGGTGGCTCCAACACCCATCGCAATCAACACTGAGGCATCTACGAACCTTTCAAATGCACGACTAGATTTCAATGCACTGAAAGATCTCTACATACAAATAAGATTTCACACACAGCCCGATTCAATAGGACAAATAGAGGTGGTCGGGAAAATTGAGCAATCCTCACAGAAAAAGACCTGGGAGCAACTCCATGCCCTCATTTTTGATGTCGCTAATGCATCTCTCTGTATCACTGATCGTTCAGTAGTAGAAAGTGAACCTCCCAACCTCTCCTTGATTTAGCGAGTGACTAATCAATTCAGAAAACTACACACGTATTCCTCTCCCTCGCGCCTGTCCCTACATCAAAGATTATATCTACTATCGCATGACGCGTGCCAAGAGTGACCCTCTCAATTTCCAGTACATGGCATATGCATTAATAGACCGTCTTGGCGTCAGAAAACAAAGATTGAGAGGAGAGATTAAGGAGGCATGGGTTTTAAATGATGCCAAAGGAAGGCGGTTCGAGACGGTCAGTAAATGGAAATTTTGGGCTACAACAACAAAGGTGGAGATGCGTGTTCGTAAGGGACAGGCACAGTTTCCCGCATATCAGCACTGGTTCCATTGAGTTGAATCTTTCGAAATGGACCTAAGCGAATGCAATAATTACTTGCTGCAGGTATTCCAGAAACTGTGGTGCATGGGTTTCTTTCAATGAAGAGAATGCACTATTTTATGATCATATATGCAGTCGATCTGAACTTGAACTAAATATTGAAATGATGCTAATCAGTCATCAGATGTCTGAACAAAGCTTTTGAAATCGACAATCAAAACAAATAGATGAAAATGGTCAAAAGTACGGGATGATTTTACGAAAAGTTGGAAACGAAACCCATAAGCCCCAAAAATATGTGTCCTAAAATACTCTTCCCTTGTAAAGATCGTCTCTGCATTACAGCACTGAGGACAGTGAATTCGATGACCAGTAGCCACAACTTCCCATTTCTCAGTTCTGGACCTCTCCTGTCGATTCCTTACTAGCATTTTGGCTACCTTCTCCATTCGCCTTCGAACCTGTTCTGTCCGGCTATTGGTTGGACTTTTGCAGGTCGACCAGTACCAATGCTAAGTGTGAGAGCGACACTGCCTTTGATATGTATTTGGTCGACCTCTGCAAATTTTCTTGAGGTAGGGCTGTTATGACCATATCCTACATTTACGAGGCGTTCGTTAAGTAGTTGAAATGGTCTGAAATACGTTGGCGCTGCAGTAGCTGCTCGGGCGACTTAGAAATTTAGAGAGGGGGGCCGGGATTGAGCCCCTCAGAATAGTTGAATTCTGGTTTAAAATGTTGCTATGTTTGAAAATGACAAGGGGCGTTGGCGGAGTTGCTTTCTCGGACCGCTAAAACAATTCTGTAATATGTTAGCAAGAACTGTGCACTTCTCGACTTTTTGCTGTTGGCGATCGATCCTTGAACTTGTTGAAATAGCAGTGGATGAAAACTTGTGACAACCTTATTCTAGCTCTCTGGTCAGTCAACAATCTAATGATATATACCCTCAATTCAACTGATTCATTTCTCACTGCGACCAAATCTAACACAATGTCATTCAGATATCGAGATAACCAGCAAAAGATCTAATCAGGCGGAACTAATACTCCATCAGTACTTGATAGTGCCCACATGACACAAATAGCGATGAGGAAGGAAAAGAGACAAACGAGAAAACGGAGAGGAGTATGGAAAGGAGAATGTGAAAAGGGGCAGAGAGTCATAAAATGTAGAAGAGAAGTTGAACATGAATCTCCATGACGACTGCACCTGGGGTCTGGAAAGAAAGAGCTCGTCTTGACATACAGCGAGATGAACAAACCAAGAGGAGGAAAAGAGAGAAAGTAAAAATCGTCTCTCTCGTTTCGCCCCAACTGTCCAATTTTCGTATCGAGGTACCTCCCTACTCAAATGTCAACGAAGAGTCTGAGTCAGTAAAATCGTCAAATTTCAACTCTCAGAAGTCTCCAAAGCAGCATCGATGTAAATTAACATTAACAGAAAATGGATTTCCTGAATAATTACTAGACACGTCTCTCATTTCACACTGCGCTTCTTTGCTGATTCGCTTGACTATTGGATTGTCTGATGGATATTCAACACGTAATAAAAATATAGAAATAAGAAATTTGCAAAACCTCTCTACTCTTTCTTCAAAACAAGCAAAAGAAAAACGCGCATCAATTCCTTTCCAAATAGGTATTATACATCTATACCCAAAATCCCAAAGACAAAGATTAGAAAAGAGTTGAGAAGTAAGAAAAATCATATCATAGATAGGTCAACTATATATTCCAGAACCTTCGTATCCGCATTCGTATTCATAACAATTGATTCCCTCCTGATGTTTCCCTTTACTCGCGGATTACGAATCCATAACGCCTTATCCTTATACACCACACTAGCCCAATGTCATCCCAGTTTTTCCCTTCTCCAATATACATCCTATGCCACAAACTTTCTGATACCATCTCTAATCATCCCACTCCTCATCCAACTGATCAATTAAACGATTTTCATCCTCACTTCCCGAATTTCTTCTCCCACTTTCATTTGCGCTAACACCTCTATCCCTCCCACTTCCTCTACCATTACTTCCATCTCCAGAATTTCCATTTGCAGAGATACTCAAGGTATTATATCCCCTATGAGTTGGTAAACATCTTGAGCATGATGAAGTAGCGATGATGAAAACGTCCTAATTAGTGTTAGTTATGCTTTTTGCCAAGACTTTTATCCTTCTGTATAAATGGATAGGTAGGCGGATAGCTATATGCCGAGATGAAAAGAGCAAAGAAATATGCAAATAGCATTATGTAGTTATGGATGCAGCTTGAATTTGACACGCTTGTGAGGGTTTTCATTGCGATAAGTAGTGAAAAAGGAAGATTGTGAGAATCTTTGATTGAAACGCCGGGTATTGTATGCTATAATGCTGAATGCCTATCCTAATTGCAGCCTGAGAATCGAAAAGAAAATGCCATGCAAATATCGCTGTTCGCTCGCTCGCTCGCTCAATTCTTTTGAATATATAAAGAAAACTTCGTCCTCCCACATGAGAGAACTTGTGTTCCGTGTATGGGATTACTCGGAACGTATATACGACTTTTGTGACCTGCGATTCGACATTCCCCTCACCTCCATCGTCGGCAATATCGACGAGCCATCCCGAACGGACGCTACACGGGGAAAGAGTTGTGGTGCTGATCTCATAAGACATTTTTTGCAGCTCACCTTTATGAAATCTCCTATGCTAGCCCAGAAGCTATAATTGGGCAATTGCCTCCACCCTCTTGCATGTGCGACATTTCGTTGATAGAAAACACCACCGAGGAAATATACCAGTATAGCAATAACTCCTATAATAGCGAAGACAGCACCCGGACCCACAGTCTGTTTGGCAGGTTCGGAGCCTCCGCAAGCAGCTTGTGAGCGCACTTCGAAGAAATAGGCGCATTCTTCTGGATCGGTTCCTACGTATGAGGCGGATGCAGTAGCGAGGGGATCCTTCTCGCAATGGAAAGATATTATGCTAGATTTCCGGCGTATGGATTTATCATCATCGTCGTCATCGTCCCAGCTTCTTTTTTTGTTCTTTCCTCCACATGGTGATCCATTCGTATACTCTACAACAAGCTTTCTTCCGCGGAGTGTTAAGTTTCCCGATTGTTGTCTGAAATATGCTGGGTTAATATGTTTGCCTGTAACAATGCAAGAAAGATTCAACTTACCCCACGGAATACTTCTTTCCGTCATATTCATAAAAAGCGCTCACATTCTGCCAATGATTTTTGTCTACTCCAACAAAATCCTTCACCTCTTCTACCACTGGCGCGCACACATTCAATGTGAAATTTCCTTTGTAATCGTACCCTCTTGCATGCCAACTGTCCGTCTTCGCATTTTTGGCAGGTTTCTTCCCTTCTTCTGGAGCTTGTATCGATAATGGTCTCAGATCAAAGAAAGACCCTGTCGTCGATGAAATAGTACATGGGTCTACAGGCTTAGGTTTCTTGTCCTCCAAGCCTGCACCTTCTACTCCAATGTGCAAGGCGAGTCCAAGCAGGAGGGCCGAGGGTAAAGATGTGAATCGCATGTTGGTTGGTTTCCCTCGGGAAATTTGGAATGGGGTAATCTCTACTCTTCTGGTAGTCGAGAACGTCGAAGAGTAATAATTATGGAAATGAATTGAGCTTGTTGACAAAGCTTTAGAAATTCGACCAATGTATGATGTTAGGTTGGAGCTTCCTGATGCTTTCCAGGTACCGAGGAGGACACATAACGGCAATGCACCAAAATTAAGGTTTGGGAGCTTATCATCACGTGCCGTTGCAAGTTCATGAAGCAATTAGGAAGGTGTTCAACATGAAGCTATCTTCCTAGGTGTATAGCTAATTAGATAGAATAACTATTAAGAATCAAAGAAAAGCATGGCATATTCTAACGATAGCAATTGATAGTTATGATTGAAAGATTGAGATGCGGTGGAGTCATCATTGCCTGCAGTGTAGCTACAAATTCATAGCAAATTAACTTGAAGTCTTTTGAAGTTTGTGTTGATCAATTCATACATGTAGAGAACATGCTGGTACTATAAGTTGCTACAAGAGTAAGTGAGCTCCTTTGCGGTCGATTAAATTCTAAAAAGCATCAAAAACTGGAGCTTTCAACCAACCTCTAGCTAGGACTTACTGTAAGTCCCTGGTTCTGATGTTCATTAGCCACTTCAGACCCTGGGGAGTCATAATGTGAAGTGGTTCTAGATATCGAATACCTGCTCCGTGAGCATCTTTCTATGTAGTGCCAAGATCAACAGGTGAGTAGACAACGTGGTTCTGTGCCACATGAGCCATGGCACAAGAATAGTCGTCGGCGTTGCGGCAGTTGCCATTAAAACTGGAAGAGTATTTCGGACATAACCTTAAAGATAGAACAAAATCATGAATGGAAGTCTGCAAGGTCATGAAATAGTAATATGCCTTCTTCATTGCAAGCTGTCCTTTTCGTTTAAACACGTCATGGATCGGTGTGCTAGACTCTTAGAAGCGGAAAATCCCCAATAAAGATATCCATTTATTGGCATTCAGCGGGTTTGGCCCCCCTATCAACATGGAGACTCGAAAAGCCAGAGAGGGACGAGTCGACCGAGGTCGACGATATAAGGCTCGGTGAAAACCCAGCAGGTCGTTTCTTGCTAAGCTAAAGGGCCGTTTTTCGGGTCCGCTCATGAATTGATTCTTTAAGGTCCATTCTTTGACCCGGTTCCCAGACACAATGACAGCATCCAAGGATACCTAGAGAGGCTTGGTTGGTGACTCTGTGAACTTTGTACTCTGGAAAACTTCATTTCATCACGCGGCAAGTAGCCGCAGCTGTTCATGGACTCATAATGGGCGCATGATGGTCATAGTTGCCGAATTCGGACCCCATTCTCTTGACCGAGAGATTGCTGTATCGGTGTGCACTTTGAAAGTAAATCACAGTCGAAAGTGGATGGGGGTTTATCCTGAGCTGACGGAATTACTCAATTTTGGCCTCGCAATTTGAAACGTCAGCCCTGATATATCCCCTCCTCGTTGCTCAAGGATTAGTTCGGTATATATATTATATATCGATGGAGCTTTCAAGGTCCATGGATCATGAGATATGGACTCTACCGCGTAGCCTTAAAGCCCTTTGATCTTAACTATTTGAGGATATGGAAGCCGAGTACCTAATCCAGTCCCACAGTCTCTCCGACTGATCTGCGTTTATTTGGCACATCTCAATTCAAGGTGACATTGGAAACCTTAAAATAACAAAAGTGGGATGGCATTTTGGTACATCATGGATGATGGACATATGGTGCAGACAAAAATACTGAAGCTTAAAATTGCACACATCTTAATAATCACAGCCTCGTGGCAACTAAATCTGTATTGGTTAATCAAAATCAGTGCGACAACAGTCAAACAGAAGGCTTTCACTACAATGCCACATTCCTGGCTAGACCTGCTGAAATAAGATAGCTTGGTAGATAAGGCTCCGTGGAGATATGCTTGACGTGATCATCTAGCTTAAAGAAAACCCCGGGCCAGCCTATGTCACTTTGCACAAATCACATCTCTCATACCGGAAGTGTGAAGTACAAGGGTATTGTTCAAGGTTAGAAGTTAGAACTTAGCAGCGAATTTTGGCTTCAGGACCCCAGATATGCAAGATCTTACCTGTAAATGATGAAATTGATGAATCATGAAGCGTGTGCACACCTGCACGGTGTGAAGAATGTATCAAAGAGATATAAATGCCGTGGAAAAGGATTAGACATACACGTACAGTATTGACAACCTATACAACTTGGTGGTAGACTGTAGTTTGGAATCTGGAGACTGGAAGATGTGGAAACTTGCTCGTCTGTGGAATCTAGCCCATTTAATCAACGCCCGCATCTTTTGTCACTCTTTTTGGACCAATTATAATTCATGGTGGCGTTTTGTATTGCTCCATTGTCAGATGCGAAGTTGGCCGCTGCCTTGAGAAGTTGAGAAAACTTTCTCTTTGGACGACCTCAACTTCCAACGAGCAAGTTGCAGCCGAGTGAAAAGCCACGATAGGTAAGACTCCAATTGAACCTAGGCGATGGATCAGGATGTGAAGTTACTATCTGGCAGGTGATCAAATCATCCATGCTCTGTAATTGTGATTTGAAGACATCCCGAGTAATCATTGTGAATTTATGACGGCCACAGCCAAATGATGACTCTCAGTCAAAATTCGACCTTTAATGATCAAGATGAATGACCAGATTGCCGGGAATAACCAGGGCTTTACAATTTCGATATTGACGATAATGTCTTGGGAGAATGGGAACTTTTAGCCAAGTGCGTTGATGCAGTGAGGAGTGGTAAGCACTGGGCAAAGCGGAAGGGAAAGGGCCAAAAGAGCCATGCAAGCATCTACCATGGCAATGGTAGGATGTAACCATCACCGGTCCCGCGTACCACTCATACATCGTGAGAAATTTCAAGCGATGCCAATGTAGACCTTAGTTATGCAATACATCCTTTCAGGCAAATCAATAAGTAGGTAGTAGCACAGACAAGCGAAGGAGGGAGAGTGCGAGGATGGAGAAGCAGCCAGGTCAGTAAAGCCAAATAGATGAATGACCAGTTTTCCCAACGGCTCTTGAAGAGCCAAGCTTTGTAGTGAGGCTGGTGCTGTTGGTACGGTCGTTGTCGGTGGTTCGTTGGCTCAGGGAACAGGAATCAAGACGGTACAGATGTCGGTGGCTGATAGACTTATGCGTGTTCAGACAATAATGGATGGAGCGTGTGGTAGTACCTTTTATGGAAGCCATTTAGAAGCCATTTGGAAGGCCGTCAAGACGATCAAGGCCATCAATAAAAAAAGCTACAGTCATTAGCACCAAGAGGGTAAAAGTATACGACATCCGCGATTCCGCACCTGATTTAGCCTTGCTCACTCTGGGTTAGTTATGCCGAGAAAGAGCCACAATAAGATTATGTGGAGAAAACATCCCCAGCAAGGTTCCATCGAGTCACGAATCGTGCATGTTTCTCCGCCTTTGCTGCAGTTTGCTGTTTCTCGTACCATGATGGGTTTACACGGTACGGTCACAATGTCGCTTTTCTGATCTCTGCGAATACATGTTCTGCTCACCAAACAGCAAGTTCCATACAGCTATCTGTGTATGCTTGTCGAATTCCGTACCTTAGCTAACCTAACCTGCCCTTGCCTACTTTCAAAGACAAGAAGCCCACTGGCACAGTTCGGTGTATTCTCCAGCCAGCGAGATTCCGATCACGGTATGGAATCTTAATTCTCCAATCAAAGAGACCGTGCCAATGCGCTCCATATTAAAAATCTTTTGAATGGATTCCTCAAGACTTCACCAGTCCTAGTTCTTTCGGTCTTGTGCCTGGCTAACTGAATTTAAACATCATCTGAGATCCCGAGCTGCATCGTCATCAAACTGTCATTACCAGCCCTTCTGATAATCCTCGCCGTAGAGTCGACCTGTCCGTGGGATCGATCATATTTCGCAGTGGGCGTGTCTATATACATTTCTCCCGGTGAAGGTTGACGAAGCCCCTCTCCTCGACAGATGAGCGTACGCCGTAGGTTGCCAAGACGCCCTCCACACGGTAACCTTGTATTCTAATTCAATCATGTTCATGTTGTTGCATTTTTAGATTAACAGCCCGAGCCGCACCAACGCCAACACTGCAAAAATTCTCTTCTCTGTTGGCGGAGCCAAAACTAGTGGATCCCAAACTACTACTCCTTTCCTAGTTGCCAGAAGAATTTCCCAAAAAATAAAAATACGTATGAACCTTGGAATTAGAACCATCACCTAGAGGCAGGGTTCTGACTTATAGTACTGTACCGTGCTTTCCGAATCGGATCTGATTCAAACCCCTCCCTAACCGTGAAAAATATTCTCCTCCATCTAAAAGGAAGAAGCTCCTCAACTGAGTTTTCATTACACAACTTTTTGACCGAAGTCTCACATTCTTATTACTCTATCTTTTACTCTATCAATCATTCTCCAATACATTGTAACTGTATCAATCTCTATCACGCAACCACCGGTTCATCTCAGGCTCTCAGCCTCACACGCCATCCCTACCTTATCTCCAGTTCCCAGAAATTCGGGAGTCAGTGGAACGGCGCCTATAGGGCCATATTACATCTGATAACGAGTAGTCTATTACTGTTTTTAGACGCAACCTCGCTGTCCAAGCTTCTGTCAAGCATTCATACTGTGCTGGTTGTAGGGTGCATTCACTCTTTTAATTCGTTTGATCTGTATAAAAATTTGCCGAGGCCAATACCTGGGGCCAACAAAAGGCGGGGTTCAGAATACCATCACAATTTCTCCTGATTGAAATGGCAGACATCTCAACAAGCATGTCTATCGACGCAAAAGAATCCGTCCGAGAGGGCACAGATGAATCTTTGGATGCCTCTACCCCAGAGGCGGAGACGGAGATTCCTCCGGAAAGTGTTGGCCAACAAAAGAGGAAGGGCGGTCGAAAGCCTGTATGTTGAAAGAAGATGCTCGGTCCTGTAGCACTCATTTGCTAACGCGATCCCTTAGATTTATGCTACTTCAGAGGAACGTAAACAACGCAATCGCCAGGCGCAAGCAGCGTTCAGAGAACGTCGCACAGAGTATATCAAGCAACTTGAAGAAACTATTAGAGTTCATGAGACGAACCTTCATAATCTCCAGAATGCTCACAGAAGTGCCGCTGATGAGTGTCTGATGCTCCGATATAAAAACTCTCTCCTTGAAAGAGTTCTTCTAGAGAAAGGTAATTATGTCAATTGGGCTTTTTTTTCAAGCACAATCTAACTCCTTTGACAGGAATTGATGTCCAAGCCGAACTACGGGCAAAGACAGGGAGTCCTCACCTTGGTCCGACGCATATGCAACAGAATATGGCTCAGCCACCTACTGTTCAGCGTGCCATTATGAATAGACATCATCAAGCTAGACGATCGAACTCGAGTATTGCGCCGAAGCTTGAGCCCGGAGTCTCTTTCCATGCCAATCAATCGCCACAGTCAAGGCCTACTCCATCCTCGCATGCGTCGTCGCCTACCACAAGCTCACCAGGCTTCAACAACCAAGGCGTACTAACTCCACCTTCTTCTGACTCTCAGATGCAGCATCAACAACAGCAACAGCAACAACGCCTTCATGCCGCCAAAACACAAGCGCAGCATGCATTGTCCAATACTACCGGACTTCTAGTTAATACTAACGTAGCATCGCCATTAGGGGCAAAGGGGCAAGGAAATGGCAATGGTACGGGTAATACAGGAGGCGCTCCGGGAGCTCCTTCTTATTATCCGTCATTCCAAAATCATATTGAGCAACTCGGCAAGCTGTCCCGTCCCCTGTTATCATTTTCTTTTTTTGGAACTATGTTCGTCCTAGATTGATTCCGTGAGTACAGAACAGGAGTACGATGCGCAAGCCGATATGGTTGACGATCAACCCGAAATCGCAGGGCCCGGCCCTTATCCCGAATCGATTCCCGCTGGTCAACTCAACCAGCAACTCGGTCACCCTCCTCACTCGCAAGGTATGCACGGCGAAAGCACACCTCAAGCCTATAGTTCGATGACGCAGTTACTTGATCCATACGACCCGGTACTCGATATGGACCCCTTCGGTCTTTCGGCAAGCATGCAATTTCCAACTCAATTCTCTTTCGACACGAGCTCAATGCGATGAGCCATCATCGCTCATGATACCCACGGTTGGGCATAATCTCTCCTATGATTTCGGCTGGCGTTCGAGTAATGATAATCGGATTTGATGTCTCGTGGGACCAGGCAATGATATTTTTTGTGGATTATGGGTTCGGTTTGGGAGCATTTGGGATGGAGTTTAAAAAAAACAAAAAATGGAAGGGACGGAGCAAAAAAAAGTTTATGATCAAGGGCTATGGCAGATCTCAAGTTGCTATAGCATAGCATCATTCGCATGCATTCGAGACGGTCGCGGTCATGAGCACGGTCTAAATAAGCACTGTATGTATTGAGCATTTCATTCTCTCATGATGGAGATGGCTTTCACGATGGACAAGGAAAATGTGTAAGCATACATGAGGGCAGAGATGGGCGGAGTAAGTTCAATGAACGGGTATTCCTGCCTGGCGACAACGGCAGGAAGAATAAGCATCCACAAATGGAAATATATTGGATGGCTCCCTTTTCTTTGAGATACATTTTTCCACGGCACTGTCTTTCCTTTACTAATCGTTCCTCTTTCCTTCCGTTGTTTGGATTGGTAATCGTTCTCCCATGAATGATGCCATTATCTCTCTTGAAACATACGTTGATGTTGACGTTGACGTTTGGATGAATGTAAAATTTTATGTAATTACGAATGAATGACGATGATACGAGGAAATGAGTGATTGATGTGATTAGTTTGATATTGACTACCTGCTAACTGCACGCAAGAACGTCCGAATAAAACCATTTGACACTTTGCACTGTGATTAATTTCTCCAATGACAGAACTGGTTAACAAGGCTCGGCCATCTGCGACGGACCATTTGTGATTGTAAAGGTAGTCGCAGTGTATTAGAATCCAGAACATCCGAGCTCGCCGCCTCCATCAGATGAGATCAACAAGAACAAAGTCAATTGATGAATCATGGCTTGGAGCCTCACTCCATGTTGCACCAACGATTGTCATACCTACATAATACCCATCTATCTATGCACCTATCATTGTTGAAGCTTGATCATACAAAAAGTGAAATGATGCCACAAAACGCATTCACCAATTTTTATTTTTCTTACACCAGCCAGCATGCTACAGTATCATTTCCATCGCTTCTATCCCTCTCCATCACTTATCACCACAATCAAAGCAATTCTCGACTTTAACCCCACATCTCAGAAAAATATTGGAAAGCCCTGGTGGGCTGCTCGCTTATATCAAACACTAAACTAAATCAAGTTTAGATTCTTTGTGTACTGAGGAACGAACTGACTTTTCAGCATCAACGACGATTTACAAGTTCACCTTGTTCTCCAACCGCAAATCAGCAATTCTCGAGAGACGGCTTCCTTGTGTTCAGGAATCTGTCAGTCTCGTTTTTTAAACTCACAACCCCCGAATTGTTCTCTCGGTAGCAAAAGCTTCTTCGGAGGCACTCGAGAAGCAGATCAAGATGTCGGGTATCGCTTCCAAGGTAATTATTATTCTCTTAACAATCAACAATAAAGTTTTCATGCGGTTTGCGCTCGAAAATAGATGCGCCGCAGTTTCACCCATCCATCGATTTTCAATCATTTACGAGTTTCAAGGCTAATGTGAATCATTGTAGAACCTTTACGAGCTTCTCGGTACGCATGAATTACTCAAAATACAATCTGTGGAGTACGAAAACTGACCAAATGTAGGCAACGACCACGAATATGATTCCGACAAGGAGCCAGAGCCACCAGTGAAGGTTGTCGATAAGACTCCAGCTCGCAACACCAAGCGCAATGCTACTGGAGAGGCACCAGCAGCCAAGGCTCCTGTAGCTGATGGACGTGGTGCTCGTCGTGGAGGATACTCCGGAAACGAAGGTGGTTAGTACATGGGCAATCTCAATTTGCACATATTATTCCCTCCAACCTTACGGAATAATTGAGCTGTTTGCGGTGATTATTAAGATTATTAGCTAATACTATTTCAACAGCATTCCGTGACCGTAACGCTGGCAGCGCCAACAACCAAGGCAAGCCAACCGATGACTCTGTCCGACAAGATCGTCACCCAAGACGTGAAGGTGGTGGACGTGGCCGAGGTGGTGCTCGCGGAGGTGCCAAATTCGACCGCCACAGCCGTGGAGTCGGAGGGTAAGAAATCCCTTATGATAAAATTTGTAGCACAAATTATTGACACTCTAAAAGTGATTCCGAGAAGCAAGCTGCTCATTGCTGGGTTGCTACCGAAGGTGGTGCTGAGCTCGCTGATGAGCAAGCTGGTGAAGCTATTGCTAAGACCGAGGCTAAGGAAGATGGTGAAGCCGCTGAGGCCGCCGCTGAGGAGGAGCCAGAAGACAACAGTGTCTCTTACGCCGATTACCTCGCTCAATTATAAGAGAAGAGAGCCGCACTCAACGCCGCTACTCCTGAAGCTCGCAAGCCAGACAGCAAGCTCGACAAGAAGTGGGCCAACGCCAAGTCTATCTCCAAGGAGGACGAGGAAGACTTCGTCGCTGCAACTGGTGGCAAGGCCAAGCGTGAACGTCAACGCACTCAAAAGCAAGTCGTTGAGATTGATCAACGCTATGTTGAACCCACCGAACGTGCTGGTGGTAGAGGAGGTTTCCGTGGAGGCCGCGGACGCGGTGATGGACCACCACGTGGCGACAGAGGAGGTTTCCGAGGACGTGGTGAGGGCCAACGCGGACGCGCTCGTGGCGATAGAGGCCCACCACGCCAAAGTGCCCCAAGAAACGGAGGTGCTTCTGCATCCATCCAAATTGAGGACCAATCCGCTTTCCCAAGCCTTGGCGCATAAAGTTTCTTTGAAACTGAACCTGCCGATCTTTCACAACATGGCATAACATGATATGTAGAAACGATCCCCAAAAATTTGTGTTTTACGCAATCGTTATATGAGAAACAAAAAATTTGATTAAAAATCGGGCCAAAATTGCATTGTGAACTGGTTGATGAAGGATTTTGCTCATAATGAATGTACAGGGAGAGGCTTCTACAAATAAAGGGGATGTATTGGCTCTCAATGATATTTCGTGATGGGACGTTTCTCTTTTCCACTTAACAACTTGTCTTTTTGTCTTTGGTCTTACCTCGCGCGGGTGGTGACGTGATGGTCTGGGGTTGGGATCTGGTTACCTGGACTTTTCTTCACATTTCACTTGTAACGGTAGATAAAATGAAAAGGTGTTTTTCTCTATCTTGGTTTGAGGATCTTGACATGTGTGTATTGCTTAGACCTTGGCTCTTTAATGAATATATATCAAGAGGAAAGGGAAGTAGTAGGGTCTAGCTCCAGTGTCTGTTCATCCATGAAGAGGTAGGTACGTCGCAAGGGCTACCAATTATATGATACGCCTGCTGTTTCATATTAAATCCGAAGTACTTGTCTGTGTATGTCGTCGGCCATGGAGAAGACATGTCCAAGGAATTTTAGGTTTACAAGTCTGAGATGCCCCGAGTATATGGGCATCAAAGCTTGTGTATTTCTTTTTGACACTCTTTTCAAGTTCTTCTAAGTGGATTGCTTAGGTAGAAGTAGATTCTTTGTCTTTGGTCGTCTTTGGAAATGATTGAGCACATTTCCTTCTTGTAAGGCCTCTTTTCTTGCCTTGCCAAAGAAGATGTATAATTCATAATTATTGCACGACACTAACACATTCCTAGGGGATCAGGCAATGTTTTCGTTTGCCTATTTGGCCGAGCGGGATCTAATAGCTTCTTGAGGGTGCTCGATCGGCTAGCTGGGGAAGGATGGTAAAAGTACTGTGTGGTTGTGTCTGACTGATAATGAAAGATCATGACCTAGGTGTCTGAGTTCTCGCTATTGCTAATTGCAGATAAGTTGTGTCTCACCGTGGAGAGCCTCAGTATGGCCGTTGATATCGGGATCTTTCTGGGCATTCTGTGGTTTTGACGCCGGTCATTTCCTTGATATATAATTGCATGTATATTCTATCATCGATGTTTTGGAAAGAGTTGGTTGAGGGTGTGGTAAAACCAACGCGAGCATCCACAGGTATTGGCCAAGCCTGGGTGTTGGCTTGAACCTGGTGGTTGAAGTGTTGAAAGGCGAATTTTCGCCTGGTTATTCCACATCACCGCCATCTTGTCCCATCGAGTATTTTTGAAACCCTTCGCTCGTTATATATACGATTATGGGATGAAGATTGTTGGGATATGCGACACTGCAAATTCAGGGTCAGAGAAGGTTTGTAGTGGGTGGGCAAGGTGACGACCCCGGCTCGCAAAACACAGTGAGAATATAATCTCTAGCGATCGCATCTCTTCCACATACGACCATAGACTGAAGAGAATTGGGCATCCCGTCCGCTCTGCCATACACAAGCTTCAGATCGGTGGATTAGTAGTTGGGTGGGTGACCACC
>PHWZ01000262.1:0-53402 GCA_004379285.1 Botryotinia calthae | reverse complement strand
TACCCCTCCCCGTACCAATGAGCGACAGCATCAGCATCCGCATCCTCATCCTCATCTCTATCCCCAAATCCTAGTCCCAAATCCCAGCCCTGCACCTCCCATCCTCTCTTCTCCCCTCCATCCAAGTAGCTATCAAAATAGCCACCCAACAAATAATCAACTTCTCCAATCTCAAATCTCAAATCTCAATAAAGAAAAAGGAAAGATTAAATAAATTCACAGCAATGACTACCTACCTACTCGTACATAAATACCTACTACTCATCTCCCACATCTAGATAACGTACACAATGTCTCTTTCTCCTTATCTTTGTCACTCTTCCCCGCTGTCACTTTCACTCTCACTCCCACTCTCACACCCATCCCTCGGCTCCGCACCCATCTATTCTCAGAACCCCCACATGAAACACCCCCTCGTTTACAAAGTATGTATGTACATCGGCACAAAAGAACTCCCGCAAATTTTGGAAACCGACTTTTTTTGGACGCATTCCCGTGCGCGATTCCTTGTATTTACGTATTTACATGTGAATGAATGTAATCCGACTTTTGCGGAATAATATACTATGCGTTGGTAGTATGCTATGCTACATCGAGCCTCCCAATTATTACTATATATGTGTACCCTTTCGCCCCAAGCTCGCCGGCATCTTTTTCCTTTCCCTTCCCTTTCCTTCCCATTCCTTCCTTTGCCTCAAGCCTCCCAATCCCAGCCAATCTTTCCAGCTGTCAATTATTGTAATTGCAGCATCCAATATGAAATTTCCGCCGCCGTCGTTGCAACTGATGCATCCTTCTTCGATTTTTCGCCAACCCGCCTATCCTATAATACAATTTCCATCCACCCAAATCCCTTCCTATTGCTGCCCTGCCCAGCTCTTCCCAATGCCCAATGCCCAATGCCCAATTGACCGAAGCCCTATTTCCAATTTTTATCACGGCCCTACGCGTGAGTACCAAGATCACCCTGGGTATACCGGCCCGAAGAAACAATTCGCGAACCTGCGATTGAAGAAAAAGAAGAAGATGCTTATAAAGAAATGATGACGACGGGAGAGTAATTGACAAAAAGAAAACACGAAAAGAACGCTATTCAGATGAGTATGTGCGAGTTCCAGGCATGCCCAGCGCCGCCTCAAAGCCGCCCGGTATCTCCATACCAGACCCTGCTATATGCACCCAGCCCCAAACCAGAAAATGACGCAAGAAAAAGAGAGGCTTCAAGATCTGCCTATATAGCCAGTCCCTACCCGAGGAACAAACAAATGAAAACCCAAAAAGGCAATATGGCCGTGAATGACGACAATTGACAAAAAAAAACTGAGTATGGTTATATGCAATGAAACGGATAAATGAAATGGGTATTTTGTTACGGATGAGATGTCCTTTCAGGTGAAGGTCAATACAACGCATATCTCGCCCGATGAGTGGTAATTCTTTGTAACCTTATTGATAATATTCTGGTTGCGATGTGGTCACAATATGTGCGGGGGGTCGACTTTCGTAAGGATCTCTGAGAGGCATGCCGAAATGACCCTGCTCTGGATATTGCCCTATGCTAAGACTTTCTCCTGGCAGTTGTTCATATGCAGTGTCTCTCCGATATCCGGGAAACCCAGGTGCGATAGGATTCCTCCCGAGATTTGATGGCGGTAGCATTCCGGTAAGACTGCCGTGTGAGATATGTGTTCTTGGTGGGTATCCCATAGCTTGATAGCTGGCGGTTGTCTGTCTGTGATTCAAGGGATTGGGCTCTGACAATATAGGAACGGTTGAATGCAGTGGCCCTTGCGAATGCGCATGATAGTATGTGGGAGATGGGCGCTGATTGCCCATATCGAACTGTAAAGATCTGGGTTGAGGCGAGTCATGTATGTGGGTATTCGAGAGTTGATTCGAGAAGAACTGATCTCGAACTGGCGTAGTCATTTCCTGGGGAGAATGTGCATAATTGGAGGAGTTATAGTCGTTGTAACTCTGCAAAGGATGTTGGCTTGGAACATGGTGGCTAGCAAAAGAAGGTTGTTGTTGCTGCTGCTGCTGCTGTTGCTGTATATTAGCGTACCCTCTATGCCATTGAAGTGAATCTGCAGAAGCTTGTTGATTGAAATTTGGGCTTTGCGATTGGCTTGAAAGGGTATTAGTCCTTACACGCTTTAATCGGCGCTCTTCCGGCGACGAAGATTCCTGAGAATAGACTGAGTATCTATTCTGCATGCGTGTAGTTTGATGGGGAGCTTGCTGTTGTTCGCTGTATTTACTCGCCTCGGGAGAACCCGAATCTTCGTCCGGCTCTTGAATCCGAGCACGATACTTCTTGGGCTCGTAATCATCAAACGCGGGACCGCGCTTTCTGGGCAACGACCGGGGCTCCTTACGAACCCTCAATTTGAGACCCTGTTCCTGGAACTTTTTGGTCATAGTGGTGGACTCCATCATTCCATGAAACGCTTTCGATGAATATACATTAAACTGATCAGACGAAATGCATCCCATCCAAACCACTTCATCTTCGCGGCTCTCGAAAAGATTGAACTCCAATATATAGGTACCTTCTATCTTGGCCGACAAATCGCCAAATACAAAATACGCGCCCCATTCGTCAGTTTCCGGATCCTTGAGGCGATGACAAGATGAAACAGTGGTGCCTGCTAGCAAAGCTCCATGGGATGTCCCAGCTTGCATATCTGTGACTGGCGTAAGGCTACTCTTCATAAAGAAATGTGGGTCTGGGAGAGTTAGTAGTTGAAAGAAAGCCACAGAGATTGTCTTCATACTTATAATGTAACGTTCACTGGGGTCGACCGTGTGGGATATTAAAAGCTGAACAACGGGCGGAGGGTCGACTGCTCGACGGTCTGGTCATGAATTAGATTTATACCGTTACAGAAGACTGCAAGCTGATTTACCTTTCTCTTTGCCCATGTTGACTCTCGCATAGCGAGGCTGTTGTCTGATGATGAGTTTGCAGTCTTGGCTTCATTGCCATACATTAGTTGTTGTCCGAGCAAAGGCTAATTTGGAAGTTTGACCGGACTCATGAAGGGCATACCTTTGTAATCCAGGAATCTGGAGAGATTGAGCCTGCGCAAAGTCGTGCGATGGTTGAGAATTCATACTTATTATTATAAATTACTTTGTCTATTTTCGAGATATTTTATTCACCGATTCGATCGTATACTCTTAAGCTGTGCTTGCGCCACAGGTGAATGAAATCGATAGTTTGAGTATTGTGTGACTGAGAAATAACAATAAATGAGTTCAAAAATAGAGTAGGTAGGAGGTAGGCAAGATGTTCTTTCTATATCCGAAGTCTCGTTATTTCCCGGGAAGTTGTACTTGCGATACAGGTAAGTTTGGCTGGCGTTGGCAAGTCCGAGTCCGAGTTTGATTTTGACTCCTAATTACCAACTCGGAAACAAACAGCTGTGAAGGAGCTTGGTATTTATGGATAAGAAGATGGGATTCCTTGATCTTGTTGTTGTATGGCGTCTTGTGGCCGCGATGAAGGTGAGCGTAATTGATTTTTGAGAGTGGGTGGAAGGGTGTAGGTAGAATCAAGGACGACCAGAAAGTACTGGCGTGGGATGAGAGAAGATCAGGAAGCATGTGTCCTAGATTCTTGATGGCGTTCAAAATGATGTATAACCCTATTGGTGGTTATAGGCCTGGATAATCTTCGACGTCGCCGAGGTCCCTTCGAGATAGTGCCGCCCAGGACAGTCTGCAGCTATAGCGTCTCTTCCTTTCGATTTATGATGTATGCCAGAGGACTGTACTGTCTGTCAAGATGAGTATGTAGACGCGAAGAAACTTTGGCAAGGAATGAGAGAGGACCGCCTCTGATGTTCAATAAACTGTGGAGGTTCTGGGTTTGGTATCTCGTTGTTTTGAGATTGAACTTGATATCGAGGAGATCCTTGAAATATCAGATGCGAAAACCAATGGACAGAATTTTCCACTTTGATGATGACTATGGTAATTGAGGAACTCTTGGCGAAGATATCAATGCCGTGAATGTAGAGTAATCCAAGTTCCTCGAGTCTTTGATTCAGGTGGACTCGTAGATATACAAAGTCAAGATCCAACGGTCGTGTATTGAAGAAGTGGAAACTGACAGTATGCGACTGATGTAAAGGACCGGGTGAGTAAGATCTTAAGCAGTTCTGATTGGTGCTTCACGAGCAGCGATACTCGGTACTCGACTTGGACAAAATGATGGCGCGGATAAGAAATGCAGGGACAAAAGGGCTTTCCTTTCTAATGCTCTCGGACCAACCAAAGTGATCGAGTGATTGAACCGAGTAACGTCTTTGAGCTCTCTCTCAAGTAAGTACTATACCTTACTGTCTGTAGAATGAGGTGATATGAAGACTTTATATGAGGCTATGAGATTGTGACGCAAATGATACATCAATGTTCTCGTTGTCGAGTAGGGGAAAATGTATTGAAGCGATGTATTTCAACTAAGTCTGTTTGTATAAGAACAAACAAAATACAAGTGACGAACTCTAATTAGAATTTATCTTTGTACATGAGGTACAAGAATACTCTTTAGAGGAAGAAGTCCGTGAGGTGGTAGTATTGATGGCAGTGATGGATGTAGAAGGTTCCGAGGAGGCAGTTGCAAGCCCGGTCTAAAATTGTGTCGCTCTTCCCCAAGTTCGAGAGATCTGGATGATCTCTATGGCTACTTTCCACCTGAACGGTAAATTTCTGGTACACTTCCGGAATCTGGGATGATATGGAAGGATTCTGATTAATGCCGAGTTGAAAAGGTAAAGTATCGTTATGGGTTTCAAGATTACCTATAGGGCAAAGGCTAGAGGGATATCTTTATTGGTTCAAAATGAAGGAAAATGTGTGATGAAGAAATAGATAGATGGGTATGTGGCTAAGCCGATAGACTAGCAAAGAAAGAGAAGGAAAATATGGAATGAGGCGAATTAGCTTATGAGAGTATGGTGTAAGTGATTAAGTGGAAGATTCTGGAGACGAGATATGCGGTTATGTTGCCCGTTGCCGAAGTCAAGCTTTAATTCGATGAAGCACTTGAATTTCCTCCCTCGCCTTGTTCATTGATAGCCAGTCAAGATGACAGGGTCCCAGGTCCCCTCTAGAACCTCAATCGAATATATATGTTTAAGAGAAGGACATTGGACAAGCGCTTCATGCCTGCTCATTCTTCTTCACATCCATGTTTAGCACCCCAGATATATTTGAGATGAGGGATATTGTAGTAGGAAGTAGGTCTTCTCGTTCCCGGTACACCCACTTCGGAACTTCATGTATACCGGTTGTAGGAGCAGAGCAGAGTCGAGTCGAGTTGAGTGGTGGAAACTTGAGTCATACACATCGTCTCGCCCTTATGAAATGATTAGATTAGAGTAGTGAACGTTTCCAAGATTCTTCGTTTGTGAATTGACAGATAGTGTGTGGGTACACATGTCGTTTAGTCTTCCTTGTTGATAAAATAAAGTGACATGGTATGGGGCCGCACAGTCCATTATCTATGGAGTAGATATATTAGACATATTGATAGAAATGATTGCCACAATACAAAAACTAATCGAGATCTAATATCCTTCCCTTCGAGATACCTCTTTTTCTCTTCCGTGGCTATTAATTTGGGATTTGCCAACATCTAGCATGGGTATCTTGTTGTCAGTGCGGTCTGTACCTGGAGTTCTGGACTCTGTAGTCGAGTCAATTTTGCAGACTTTGAGTCTCCAATTTCCAATTTTCAGGGGCAAATGACGTTGAGGAAAGGTATTTTAAGACTGTACGGAGGTAGCTGTGGGAAGACGTTCACCCCGATGTAAGGATCTTATCTGGCAGACGTGCCATAGTCCTAGTAGACTCAATACAGACACTACAGCCAGAAGGTAGCATTGGCAATGGCCACACAAATGAATTTAGTAGACAGGTACTCACATTGAATGGAACGTAAAAAAGAAAGCAGCATATTGACACAATACGACGCGGGACTTACCCATGAGCTCCATCAATTCATGTAAGATCTTAATTTGATGCACCATGCACAGCGTTTATTGAAGCAGTCGGCAACCCAAACGAAGACCCCCCATAAATGGAATATCGGAGGGAAAATGATATGTGATAGGCGCGAGAGATAATTAAAAAAAAATTGTGTTACTTACTTTACCTTGGCCGACCTGCTGTAGCTGATTGATGCCGATGAGGAAGAATTGGCCGAGAGTAGAACATTTTGTGTGTACAGAATTCTTAATAATTCACCTCGTCCATCGATTGGGAAATTATCTCTTCCGACCTGCCTTTTGCGTTTACCTTGCTGTCATATGGGCAAAGTATTTTTACGGTACGGTTGTAAACAAACAGGAAGCAGGAAATATTGCATGCGCGTACATCTCCAGCAACTAGCTACAAGAAGATTTTTACGCGAGGAATTTATCCGTATATACGTAGATATACCCTACATGTGCTATACATATACATATACACTATACCTAGATAGGTACCAATATAATAGAAGCAGGGATTCTGGAGGAGGGGAGAGGGGAGAGAGACCATGCTATGCATCAATAGCTCGTGGCTGCTCATACCACCATCACCGTCACCACACATCCAACCTTACTGCCCCCCACGACGCCAATTCATCAACACTATCCAAATACCAAAATTCGGCCAATGTATCAAATCATGATCAGTCTTACTATATAACATCTACCTAGGTACAACTACATTTCAACGTACCAGGACATCGCAAACCACTGTGCGATTTTCACAGTCATACTATATTCAGCTTGAAATTTATATTTATATGCATATGTTCTTGTAACACATACGCATCACTTCCGGGTCCCTTGGTGCTATTATTAATTACGCTCCAATTTCTCCAAAGCATATCGGTTACAAAAAAAGTGTTGACTGCTAGGAACCCAATACTGGTTAATCCTCATCAGCACATGTGGGAACATCCAAAATCATCGTCTTAAAATACAGCTGGATCTTCACAGGCGTGTTACAGGTGTGGACACATCAGAGAGATAATCTGGTGGTCACTGACTGACATTTGAATTTCAGGGAACGAATCTTGACTTGGAATTCAGAGGCCAGAACCTGTCAAACGCTTAAATTGCTATCGCAGCAAGACGTATCATATGACGAATGGAACCACATCTGTTCCTCATAGGTTAATCTATAACCGCTACAGGTAACAGGATATGAAAGGCTTCACCTACCTGCCTCATTTCGTGGAGGTTGAAGCAGCAGGGGCATGGATTAGTATCTTACTCCAGAACATGGGCTAGTCGATTTTAAGCAGTCTCAACTCCGAGTCCGAGTCCGAGTACAAAGATTGGAAAACAGCATGTTGAAATGAGCATGGAGAAATATATTCGAAATTCAATTGTCTAATAAATTCCAGGGAAATGTCCACAGTCAATATTTCAAACAGAAAATAGTAGGAGTGGTGGTCAGGCCAAGAGATAATTGCATGAATTGACGGATATAGAGGTAAAGCCATACTCCTATGTATTATACATCGAGCGAAATGTTATATACCTTATCAAGCCATGACTGACAGCATAGCATAGAAATTCTCAGATATGTTACCAGAAGATCCAGATACCGGTTTCTTAATAATCCTCATGACACCCTCCACAACTTTGATGTCCAAATCTTCTTCTACTCCACTAACTTCTTGATCCAAGTACATCACTTTCGGTCGAAGATTCTATTTTGGAAATTCCCGGGACTGATCAGGAAACGGCATTCAATGGCAAATTAGCCTACGTGCGGCGAATACTCCTCATCTGCAAGGTATATCGGAACGCTAGAAGGATAAACTCAGAAATGTATACAGGGCTCAAGCCTTAAGGCCCTATCAGACTCAGGGTATTTGATAAAATCTCATCTGGCATTGGAGCCACCGTCCGGCGTTTTCACACCATTGAACATGGGATATGGAACTATTGTCGGACGTTCTTCCGCTGCACAGATCACTCTTGGGTCGAAATCTACAGCTGCTCTCAGATGCACAAAATGCCAGTCTTGCAACGCGGGCTCATGCAGAACAGGGCCATCACCATGCACGCCACAGGCCGCACAGCATATAATCTTGACCCTTCTTTATCAAAAACCTCTTCTGCCTTGATTTTTTAACTGATGTTCTTCGCCGCATGAATATTGGCCTTCATCTGTGATTTGATGGACATACGGGACGTTACATGAAGCATCCCGCTTCCTTTCCGGACGAGAGAGACACATGGCAATTTAATTTCCTTAACGACATGTCAGAAAACGAGATCTTGACCCTCTTGCCGGCGATCTTCCCTGCATGTCAAGTTACACAAAATAATCAGCTCTTACGATAGCAGCTTGGGCAAAATTACGACAGGCCCAATTATGTCTCTGCCTCACAATTATTGCATCTCAAGATTAAATCCACTATCATCTTTGACATTGGGTTGCTGAGTTGAGCTGGGCCTCGGCTCAGATCTTTTCCTGAGATTGCGGTATTCTGGTGCTTGTGTGGTTGATCCAAATCTTGCAGGCCTACTGACGGACGCGGACAGTATCATCTAATATGAGATATTATATAGGGATATTATTCAGGGGTCGAATTATGCTGTATGTGCCTCAAGCCATAATCATATGTCCGGCGCTTCTCCAAACGTGCTTCCAAGCCCTTTGTGACGGAGTGGCGCGGAACTTTGATACCGAGAACTTCATATTGCTACCCAACTATCAAGCACCTTATTTATCAGCCGCTTTACTAACGACCCTGCATGCTAGTTCGTAACTTGACTATTATTATATTTGACATCTGTCACCGTCCAACGGCCAGTGCCATTATGCACATATGGAAGGTTATGACGGTTCTAACAGCTAATAACCGAGATTTACGAGAAGACAAACAGATGGTAGGTGCTCGTGGAACGCCAAGACTACGATAAATCGAAATTAGATTTGGGTAATGGGAATCAAGAAGTGCGAGCCCTGCAAGGTATATGCCGGTACTCAAGCTGACCGCGCTGAAACTCAATCATTGACATCCACAATAGAACTCCATGAAGGTTTTCCCAAGTTCTAACATCGGGGAAGCTGTCAACCCTGTGCCGGCTACTCCACATCAAATCTGGATTGTCAGGTTGTTTGGTGGCAGACTTTGGTCTCTTTGTAACCTCTGCAAAGTATGGAGCATCAGTTCTATCAACGTTCCCGAGACAATCTGCACAGATCAAGCTCTTTTAAGGCGAAAGATTGCGGAACAAAACATGGTATCGGTACTTTCAGTAGACGTTCGGTTTCTAAATTGAGTATAAATGTATCACTTGGATGGCGGTGGCCCTGAGCGTGGTAGAACATGTCTAGAAGACAAACGATGAATCGATGGGAAAGCCTGTCGTCTTCATGTCTCGGGTCATATCCCCGAACCAGAATAATTCGGGAGTACGGAAAATTCAAATACATCGACAAATCAATTTGATTATAGTACAACTCGAGTCGAAACCAAGACAGCAAATGTTCATTCAAACAATTTCCACACCATTGAAATCTCGGCTGGGGTACACGTCAAGATTTGAGATTCAAGAGTCAAGGGAATTCGTACACTAAAGCCTGGGCTCCATCTTACAGGTTTTCAAGAATAGGACCGGATGAATTAGGGATTCAAGGATGAAATTCGATATTATCTTAAACGTCTAATGAGGTTGACCTCAATCCCCGGCCAAACAAGGGCAAGGATTTCCAATAGAATTTCGCTTCTACGTCAATCATTGGCTATTATCAGTCCGTAATTTCATTATTCTTGTGGTTATGAAATTGCTGTAGATAGGTCACCTTGGAAGGAAAAGCTCGAAGGTTTCGAATAAGGCAGTACTGTATATCTGCTTCAGAAATCATCGTAATGTGTATGCATCACAGCCGACCAAATTGCCGCCGATCAATAGTCCTTGCAGTCGTCGAAACTCTAAATCACTACCGGATCGCTCATTAAATTCAAAACTCGGATAATTATCAAGGGTCCTTGCCGAAGGCCGTTTGCACGGTTCAGCCGTTAGGAATCCTTACCGCCGCCTTCGAAGTTCGAACTAGGATTGATACCCCCTCGTCCTTATCTCATTTCTCGAACTATTGTCAAGGTCAAAATCTCTTCCGGGACGAAAGTGTCCTAGACATCATCCGACTTCCAGTTCACTTGCAATTCTTCTTTAGTCTCACTAATCACTAGAGGTTTCTATTAAAAAATGAAACCGTATGACAACATGAATTAAAGATCTATTCAACTTGTGGCAAAAGCTAACAACAATAGCATCATAGCAGAGTCAATTGAACCCATAGTGTCTTCTGAGCACACAATGCATCATGGTTGGAGGGAGTTGATGTTCTCGAATAATTTTAATGTTCGAATTCAATTTATTAAGCATTGGTATCACAATCCCGCGGGGATATCAAAGCAGTGGCGCAGCAAGCACTATCGTCGCTGGGGCTTACATGGTGATCCTATAGCTCTCAACCCTCTCAACACAGCTGCTTCATAGTAACGACATTTGGGCTGAATGATTAATAAGAATATCATAGATAGTTCATATGATTGCCCACATAATTTTCTTTGACTTCCACTCGAAACATTCAAGTCTGTAAGAGCAAAGTGGGCTGACTTACTTTCACATGTCTTCACTAGGCTTTCTTACATAACTCCAAATCATTTCAATATGCTTCCGCGTCACAATTAAGCACATTTGGGCACGAGTTTGAAGAAGTTTGTGCAGGGATTTATATGAATGTACCATCCAGTTCTGCATCACACAGGTACAAGTAGTACCACCCCATGTACAATTTTTTTATGTTTCGCTAGTGCGCATACTGTGGCAGTCATCTGATTTTATTATTGGAGCAATTGGAAGAAAATATGTAAAGTTGAGGGCCTCAACAGAAGATGGGTTTGATTAGATGTTCGTTCGGAAAAGCCACGGACAAATGGATCTCATACGATTCTCGCCCGCAAAAATTTTCGAAAATCAGAATCAGTTGCATGCAGCGTGCAGTCATCAATATAGGGAAATGCTGTTATCGTGTTGCGTGGCTAATACCGTCTTCCTAAGTCTATAGGTGCATTTTCTGCAGAAATCGTTCTTTCGGGAAGACCTTGGCAACGAACTTGCTCTTAAGGTTGATGAAGCAAACGCCATGTCAAGTTCTGACACTTGTAATGTCAGTGTCCCAAATCGTATCATCATTCGTGAAACCTATCCATTTTCAGTCATCATGATTATCCTTTCTGTCAATTACCATCACCATCAACAAACTCCATTACTATATTTCAACCGGTAACGAACGATGACCTGTTTCACCAATAGGCAATAGTCATTTGAATCTTCTTCTCCTTGTCTTTGCAAAATGTTTCAAGACAACCATTAGCAGCTAGGAGATAAAATTTGAACTTGAAAGGGCGAAGCAAGGCTTCACGATAGCTATTGGGGGCCCAAATCTGTACTTCCCAACAATTATTCAAAGCGATACTTATTTCTACTCGTGCAACCTCAAAATTGTACACTGACTGCACAGTTGCAGATTCTGCAGACAAATTCTAATGTCTACATCTGAGAGCCATAGTATTAAGCTTCCGGATATGCCCGTATAGTTAGAGCCACATGATATACTGACGTCTCATGATACTGATGAGATCAGTCTCGGATTACTACTTTGAGGCTACAATAATTGCCAATGTATATTTTTTCTCGAGCTCCTTCTTGACTGGTTTTATCGAGCATCAGCTATTAATCAATATCTCCATGAACACCATGCTAGATAATGCATCTCTTTCTACATATGGTTTATTAGGAGCATTTGGGCACACCTGATTGATGATAGGGGGATTATTCGTTGCCTCGTTTCCCAATGCTACTTTTCCAAGCTTATACGAACTATCCTGACTTGCCAGTATCATTCCCTCGAGTAGCGTCAAAGCAAAGCTGTGATGTGTCACAGAATGTTCGTGATAACACGACAAGAACGCTCGCCTTGCATCTACCCTTGGATTGATTATTCATGCCTTCTGATACACTGCATTAAATATTGATCAGATATACTTGAGAATATCAAAATTGCTATTTCGGGACATACAATTTCTATATCAGTGATCATTAGTGTGAGCAATGCAATATCATCGTCTACATGATCTGCATGCAATTAAACCCCCCTGAACTTGTCTTGATCGTTCTGCCGAGACCCAGGAAATCAGTATCGTCAGCGCAGAAGCACATAATGACTCACTTGCATACAAGAGCTATTGCAAATACTATCACTGTGAAGGCTCTCTTGCACGCATTGCTCAAACATGTCTATTAATGAATGGTCAACACCTTTTCCGATTCGTCCTTCTCCCACCAAATAGATGCTGCCACGAAATCTCTTTAGCAGGTGACATGAATTTACAGTGTTCGAGGGTGTATACGTGGAGCATAGTGACCTTTGCCTTAACCGACCGGTTTATGCAGGATCATCACTACAATATCTCTCTTATAAAAGTCTTCAACTGTTCTAGTCTCAATATCTTTAACGCAAAAAGCTAGTCCGAGATGGGCATCTCTTTGAACTCTTAATGTACTTAGTTATTGCAAATTATGCAAATTTGAACCACAAGTCCTCATTTGAATAGCTCAACATATAACAGTGATTGCCTATGGTCTTCAAATATACGATAGACATTACGAAGTATGATACTTTAGGCTGACACAGATTTGTCCCGACGACTCGAAGCCCCCCTGAGTTTCTATTGAAAATAAGACCAGCGCCACAAAACTCAAAATCAAAGTCAAAATACCAAAGTTTAGATACTAGGCAAAACCCGGACCCAAAGACTAATACCCCCATGCCAGAAACAAGGACAAGAATAGAAACAAGAATTCCAGAAACCCAAAAACCAGAAAGTGACGTCCCCCATGCCAAAACCCACACACTTTGACGTCCAACTCAGACACACCATCTATACTTTCCAATGCCGATTTCAAGATTCAGTGAAACCAAGACAGGATAGACAATCATCGTACGATGATTCACGTGGAGTGAATAAAGACCGGAAATCCCGAGAAAGGAAAAGGAGATTGAGATGGAAATGGAATATTCCACCTCTAGATCACCATTGACATTTATGATTCACGTACACGGTACAGATACTATACGGGATTCCCAACACCGGACCGGACCAGGTATGTGGAATTGAACAAATGGTTAATTTTGTGGAAATGTATGGAATTATTTGTGCTTAGCTATGCAACATGTATATGAGCCATTGTCATTATGTATGATATGCGTATTACGTATTGTTGTGAATAGAATTAGATACAGAATCCAAGAAATCGTCTCCACCCCCTCCCTCCCTCCCTCCCTCGCTCCCTTGCCATCTATCTCCACCACCAAATCCACTATTTCTAAACGTCCTCTCGGATAGTCATTGATTTTCATCAATAGCAAAACCAAAACCAAAACCAAAACCAAAAATAATATCAATAAACATAGCCTTCCACTCCCTAAACTGCGCACTGCCCATTCCCCCCGTAGATTACCAACCCAAAAATCCGCACCCATTCCCAATCTCCCCGATAGATGGACGAAGCGAAAGAACAAAGAAGGAGAAACATACCCTCTTCGAAAATTGGCACGTACACCCACCTACCTCCTCTCATCCGTACTTTCCACCTCTGCAAGAGAGGGGCAAAAGATTATGCAGCGAGATAAGTTAATCCCCCGGGGATCCATCGCGATCCACAGGATTCGGGGTGGGATTCGTTCTCGAAGATGCGGACATGGCTGCGAAAGACTGGGAAGGGTGAACCCATGTTTTTCTCGGTACCAGAAATGTGCGCGGCTTGGGTGTCAGCGGTTGGTGGGTCCCAACTTGGGTTTTTATTGGGTTGGTGCTTGCTGTTAGATTCAGATAGGTTTAGATGAGATGGATGGATGGGAGGGGCGCTGGAAGAAATGCGAAGGGTATGGAATGGTTGTGTGGTGGTGAAGGGGAGGATGTTTCTCTCGGGTGTGGATTTGCGGATTTGCGGATTTGCGGATTAGGGTTGGGTTTGGATGGGCTGAGTGATGGATAACAGGTGTGGACTGGTGATATTAGAGCGGGGATGGGACGTGGGGCACGGGAACTGGGATTTGAGAGTTTGCCGTTTTGGGAACGAGAGTTGAGTGTGGGAGGTTGAAGAAGGAAGGAAAAGAGAGGGGATTATTGTTTGTTTTTGTGTGTATGTATGTATGTATGTATGTATGTATGTATGTATGTATGTATGTATGTATGTATGTATGTATGTATGTATGTATGTATGTAGTATGTAGTATAGGATACAGTATCTCTCACTATATAATATTTTTCGGACAACAAGAAATGTGAACAATTTTATTAGAGAATTTTTGTTGTTGTGATTTTGTGAGTTGATTTGACTAGATAGGCGGGGAGGGGAGGGGGAGAGGGAGATGGAGAGGGAGAGGTGAGATCTTGATCATTATCGCACCTGTTTACTCGAATACAGTAGGAAGACAGAGTGAGAGTTAAGAGGCAGAGAGATAGAAATAGAAAAACCCTTCAATAAAGAGGACACATACAAAAGCTGCAAATAAATGCCTACACAAGGTAAGATGGTGAGAAAACATCAAAAACTTTAGCCCCCCCTCTCCCCCCAAAAAGTCCAAAATCAAAGACGAAGAGATTCGCAAAATCTAGGAATTTACATATCTCACAACATCTGTTTTCCTCGACTAAATATCTATTCAGAGAGATTCTAACAGTCTATTACATCCATTTTCATTAATACAAATACTCCGATTTCAATCCCAATGCTATCCTCCCCCTCTAGCATTTAAATCGTCAACATCCACTCCATATAACATAGCAGATAGATACACAACCATTCATTCTCAAAATGATACAGAAAGTCAGAACATATACACAAAATCCATAAAACCCAAATTTTTGCCTACCTTCTACATCCTTGAAGATTCCATCGAGGTTCATCCCCCCTCTCCCCAAAGCCTATAAACCTATCTACTTACTCTACTTATCTCACACTTAGGGATATCAATTCCACGCCGCAAATATCCAATCCAACTCATATGGAAGATTCTCAGAGATATCTAACATAAAATACTACTTACTATACTTCCACAATCTACCCTCCCAAAAGGAACATAGATAGCACAAACCCAACACTGAACTCATCATTCACTCCCAACTCTCACAATCTTCATACTCATATCAAACGATTCATACACACGAGATTTTATTCCCTGAATTCTACGCTAACAAATGCAACGCGACATAAATGCTAAACACAGGTAGACGTCCTTAGCCACAAATTCACCAATGATATCAACGACTCTCGTTTGTTCATCATATTTTATGCCATAACCCATTGTATCTCTTTCCCTCCCATTCTCAACGTTTTGACGTCTCAATATCCCATTAAATTCGTGATCTTAGTCCTAGGCCAAATAAACGAGAAGATTCGACCTATACCATATGTAACTTCTTGTTCATATCGTAGCTCGGGTCGAGAACATACTTTGAGGGGTATACTAGTAATCCAATTGCGTAAAAAGAGAAGTCCCATCCATGTTATCACCCATGCTCTTCAAGATCATTTAACATAAACCTCAATTACCATCGCAAGCTCTACCCCAGGTATTGTGCCATCACGGCGCGTACCTCATGCAAAATAGGATTTCCAGAGCACGCCTTCTAAATCCTCCAATTTTTCGGGTGTGAAATACTGTTGCAAATGATTAGTTACATGTTTATTTCTGAGGGAAGAGAATGTAGAAGGCAAAAGAGTGACAAAAGCATACCTTCTGATCCGTTACCCAAGTATCCTGTCGAGTTTTCTTGAAATCAGCCAAAACGCTCTTCACGGTCTTACCAATTGCACCAGCATCATTTGCAGCTCTACTTGCTAAAGTAGCCAATACCTCTGGCATCCATTCAGGCGGTGGTGTTGCATATGGGAATGCGTTGACCAAGGCACCTAATCCGAGAACAGCCGCATGTCTTCTGATAATCTGAGCATTTGAATTTACTGGTGTGCTTACACCTTGTACTTTCTTGGGCATAGGGTTCTTCTTAAGAGCTTGTGTAAATTTGATGCGCAGAGAAGATAGGATATTATTGCGAAGAACGATGGGCGAACATCGAATCATGCCAGCGAGAGTAGTAGATGCACCAAGACGGACTTCGAGTTGTGGGTCTTCAAGCATCTCGGCGACGGCTGTAAAGAGAGCTTGCTGCTCCGCGGGCCTGATGAGGAATATGCGACGGAAGTAGATCACTTGCATGTTGATCAAGGTTCGTAAACGTTGATGCCATGATCCGGATACCTTGCCGATACGAATGAGGGCCGAGATAAACTCACCATCTTCGCCAGCACGGAACGGGATATTAGGAAGGTGGCGGTATACGTGATAAGCGAGACGTTGAAGCTCTGGATCTTCTTTGACATCCATCATATGTAATAGTTGCTCCATAAATACATTCGGGAAGAAACCAATAAGTTGGGTACATTCGTAAGATTGCAGAGTGGAATCAAGCCATAACAATACAGTTTTGCTACCATTAGTATACGAGGTTGGCGTCTGCTCACCCTGAGCTCGTTGACCACGCCAAACTTCTAGTCGCTTAAAGACGTCTCTGATGGTTGAAGAGAAATCTTCCGTGGGTTCGTAAGGCTTGATACCAATGGAAGAAGCCGACTTGTTCGCCTCTAAAAGAGTATCAACATCTCTGAATGCCTCGAAGTATCTCATACGATATATGGTAGCAGTTGCGCGGCCAATTGCTTCTCTCACAGCTTTATACGGGTGGTCGATGTGGTCAAGGAAATCCCGTAGAATGGGCTCGTCGTTGCGGAAATGCTAACCAGCATCAGAGATAGCAACATCCAAGAGCTGAATCTTGGAACTATCCTTAAAGGCTGCATTGGATGTGATGTCCAACCGGAATGAAACAAGGAATTCAAAAAGTTCTCTTGATGACCTGGGATCTCTTCCACCGATAACCATATGAAGACCAGTGACCCAATAAGTCAAGTTTTCTGGTGTCAACCCTTCGGAGAAGACATTTAACATGATAGGTAAGCAGAAAGCCCAAACCTCATCACGTTTCTTATTCGGGAAGTCATATGTGGAAAGCATAAGCCCAGCCACGATCTCTGCTGTTGCACGATGCTGATGTTTGTCACTACCATCTTCGTAAACTTTTTTGACCTCTTCTTTGATATCATCAAAATTAGCTGAAGTGAGTCCGGAATGCATCAACTCGAATGTTTGTACTAGTAAAGTTGTATTCTGCACTCGGAATCGATCTGCAGAGGTGTCTCTTGGCTCTTGCTTCATGTACATGAAGAATTTTTGATACCAGTCTAGTGTCAATAGAGACCCAATCTGCTTTCTCGCAGAAGTTTCTAGCTCATCGAAATCCGTAAATTCTATAGGGTCTGCTCGCATGGCATGAAAGCTCTTACCCCAGACAAGCCATCCGGGCCAATCACGATCCAAATAATATTCTGGCTGTCCAGGCTCGGCAAAGGAGTCCAAGAACTTCTTCGTCCACTTGGGATCTTTATTATCCACAGGAATCTCGAGCTTGTTGGGCTGGAATTCCTCCTCGCGAATATACTTCTCGAAGCTATGCCCATAGATAGCACGAGTTTCAATGTGATTCAAGATGCGAGTCATGAATTCAGTATGAGCAGCTCGAAGCCCGGGATGTTCAGTGACGGCTCCTAGCGTAGCGAGCTCAATCATTTCAGGTGGTGCAAGTGTTTGCACTCGGAGACCCAAATTGTTAATGAACAAAGTACAACGCCCAGCAAGCTTCCAGTGAGCAGTTTTTGCAAAGGCAGTGAGCTCCACTGCTAATTTCCACTTCTTTTCTTCTACTCTAACACGTCGCCCAATAATGAAGTCGTTTCTGGTCTTGATAGTGGAGTGACAATCTTCTTGTGGCTCTATTTCTTGAATAAGAGCTGGGTCGAGGACAACGAGGGTCTCCATTCTTCTGCCAAATTCAATCAATCCTCCGTACATGGCAGTGTTACCTACCTTTTGAATAGAGGGCTTATCGACAGATCCAGACTTAATATATAGATCAATCAGCTCTGGCGCAAACCGCCAGTCTTTGGAGATTGTTTTCGTAAGGCTACCGAATAATAATGTGTAAAGACACCCTTTGATCCGGTCAAAATCATTTGTTTCCAAAGCTGTCCTAAAGGCACTGAGTAATTGGGGTACGACTAGAGGTCGACCGCCAATAACGCTCTTCAGAGCCGATTCCATAGCTTGCTGAGCCGTGACTCGAACTTCGGCATATTGGGAAATGGCGGATGTTGCTAGATTTAAAAGAAGTTCTTTATCAAGATCCGACTTCTGTCGTGCCGATGCATTGTGTTTAGAGCGCTGTAGATTATAGCTTCCAGCGCGCTTTATCAACAAGGGTCTTGGATATACCTTCCTAAGACCGGTAACTTTGAAGGACCGAATCTCTGAGAGGTAGATTTTGTTCATTCGTTCCAAGGTATGAGCAGACTTCTCATTGCCAACATCTGTAATCCATGATTTGTATGCCAAGTAAAGCGCGGTGAAACAAGGAACATCATCTTCTTGAAACTTCATGAGGAAGTTGTGCATCTTGCAATATAGGTGGCCAACATCTTCGCGAAGTTTGTGTATACGAATGTACGCTGGGCTATTCTTTTCCAAAAGGTATCCCGCACGATAATGAAATTGAGGTCTAGTTTCCTCATCTTCAGAGGCTTCCGCTAAAGGATCATCATCACCTTCCATGGGGTTATCTCCATTCATAGCGATATCGTTATCCGAATCAAATTCTGCATGTAGATTCCCAGAAGCTGCTTTGGGATCGAATAGGACGGAAACACCGGACATCATCAACCGAATATGTGTGAGAGCTCTTTCAACCTCATCTGACCACTCTTTGTTCTTACCATTTCTTGAAACGGCTGGAGAATCGCTAGTTAAGTTGTCAAGCTTCTCGATTGAGGTCTTTACTTGAGACTCAAATATTTCAACGGCAAGATTGATCTCATCGGAGGAAGGCACATGCCATTTTATCGTTAATTCGGATGGTTTAGTGTTGCGACCCCAATCGCTGACATCAAGGCCTCTCTCAAAAACTTCTGGTTCATATAGGGCAGTATCAACAGGATAGATTGTGGTGAGGTTGAGCAAAAGGTGATGAATAAAATTAGAGACATGAGTTGTGGCGAGGCCGTAACATTTTTCCTGTATATAAAGAGCTATATCAAAAAGCTCTTTCTTATATGGCATGACTGCATCTCCGACATGGACAACAATCATGCTAAGCATACTCAAATGCCAAACTAAAGCTCGATCGCGAGGCAATACGTCAGAACCACCACTCCTGTTAGATGCAGCATCATTGAAATCAATCTCGTTTCGGATACCAACAACAAGCATCGGCAAAAGCAGTTTTATCGTCCTCTCTGGATTAGCCTTGCACATTGAATTGACGATAAATGCCATTGCATCTCTAGCCTGGTGGACAACATGGCTATTAATGAAAGCTGCCATTTTCTCTAATGCTATATCGAAGAGATCAGGCGACAAAGAGCAAAACAATGGTGTGAGAGCGCTGGGTAGAACGTTGACCACGTTTTCTTCCGGGGCTTCGGTTCGTAGCCGGTTTTGTTCAGGTAAATTCTCCAACAAGGTAAATACTTTCCCGAGCAGAGCTAAGACAAACTCGCCAAAGCCTGCGGTGGAAGATCGCAAGATATTGGCTTCGTCTTCATCACTAAGCTCCGTGTCATAGTCGATCTCCACATTTGGGCCATCTCGTTCCAGTCGTTCCATCTCGCCATGTACCCATTGAATGGCAAGGGATGTGTCATGGATACCATCGTGATTCTTTGTGAGATCCGTAAATGGTATACTAAATGCTACAGCCTGTATAAAATTCAAAGTATATTGGGTTTTGGACAAATCGTTGGCGTCGATACCAGGCAAAGCTAGAGCTAGCAACGCTGTAATGTGACAACGATATCCCTTATGTTTTGACATAACATTGGCGAGCATTTGAAGACTACATAGAGATGAAGAAGTTCGATGAACCTCCACCAAACCTTGAAGGGAAGGGTAAAATCTCTGCATTGCTCCTGGCAAGATTAAGTTTGGTTCAAGATTTGCCAGACCTTGAAGTGCAACAAAATAGTAGTTGAGAATCTTTGATCTTTTGGAAAAGATTCCCATGAAAACTACATCTTTAAGAATGAGAACGAATCTCTTCTTTAATTCAGGAGTAATGCGTCGCGCAGGTGGCGTGTCCATTTCGCCACTCTGTTCTCGATTCCAACGCAAGAGGAAGAAATCAACGAGATGAAAAACGGTCTGTGATAATATATCTGCCCAGTTTCCGTTGTTCTACGGATGGAAAAAGGTATCAATGGACTGTATCAACCCCTCAAGATTTGACAAAATCGAGTTTTCGCTGTTTAGAGACAATGGCGAAAGAGACATTACTATCCATCGTGCAATTGTATATCCAACAGGTGTTCGCTTCTTGTCTGTCTCGAGATATACGCCAAGACCGGAAGCCATGTCGACCATTGGGCTATATGGAGTGGTAGCTTGCCCAACGGGTATCTCGGTCAACCTCAAAATTGCCGTAAATATAAGATCGGATTGTTCCTTTGTGAATATACCATGTTCGGAGAAGTTAACGTGCTCGTTAGCTACAGAGTCTCGGGCAAGCCTCGAAAACATGTCTAAAAATGTTACGTCAAAGATCTTAGAGCGGTTGACGAGTGACCAAAGATGGAAAAGGGTAGGCAGGTAATCTTGGGGTTGTTGAAGTAAGCCCGATTCATTCAATGATGGCTGAGTTGGCTTCATCATATTCAGAGCCCCAAGTGTAATGAATGCGTATGAACAATCCGAGGTGCTAAAATATGGTAGAATCTCCTCGAACATAGCTTTTCTTTCACCAGGATCAAAAAACTGCGATGCATAAGCTGCAAGACTCGCAACGTTCTTGTGGCTTCGTTTTCGGCTACCCTGATGCGCCGCCATTTCATGGGGAAGAACGAGACCTTTGATTTCTCTCCAAAGCGGGCGCCAATCAAGAATAAGATCTGCTCCGGGTTTGAGGTGATGCTTTTTTCTAATTGATCATTAGTTGTGCAGAATAATGAAGACGATCCAACATACCTAGTCAAAAGGAATCTAAACATGCTCTCAAATCTTTCTCCATTGCTCAAGTCCAAGCCTGGGGCCAACGAAAGCATGTAATAGAGCTTCACAAGCTTCACACGCAGCGCACGAGTAATGTCGAATTTCAAACTCAGCCATGCTCTCAGCTCTCTTGTCCAATGTACAGCACCAGGTGCAATATCTTCAGCCTTGAGAGCAATATAAAGCTGCTTAATAATTTCTGCCAGCGCCACATTACGTTCGGTCTCCTCCTCGACTTTATATGGTAATAGTTTGAAGTAGGGAAATGTCCTGGGCCTGTATCGTTTCTCCCTGTCGGTATCGATTCCGTTGGCCCCAAAACCGAGACCTGGTGAAGTTGCACGCGAAATCGTATCGCTCGAACCTCCTTGGAGCATATTCTGTAGGTACTGCGAATGGCTTTTGCCATTTGTGAACCCTTCGTCCATCTTGCAAATCGTTATATTTGAGAATGGCAGCTGAAATTGAGTGGGTGGGTATGATAGAGAGGATCTATTAACTGGTTATCGTCAGTGATCATGAATGGCTTGAAGGGAAGAGCATCGCACAAGTACCTGTACAAAGCAGGCAAGTAGCTTAGTTGATGGGAAGGCGGCGATCTCTATCACACACGACAGAACCAGCTTCCAGATAAACCCCAAGCCGCAGTATTGGAGTTCTTGAAAGTTACCCAGAAAACAACAGGCTGCAAAGAAGCTCTATTCTCATTAAATAATCTGTAATTGATGAAGAGGGGCAAAAATTGAATTTGAAAGAGTGTCTCGCAACATAGAAGTCTTGATAATTATGATGTTGGACAGAGGGAGCACCAGCCTTGTGCCTCGAGATCCGTGCGGGAACCGGGTACCAGAAGCTGTAGACAGGGATTATTGGAGTGCTCCGTACAGTGTAGGTGTACAATGTAATAAGAAGGGAAAGAGTGGTGGTGTTTGGTTTGATGTGTTTGTAAGCGCATTCGAATATTAAAGTAGGTAGGAACGTAGGTGCCAGTCAGTACGGGGCGATAGGTAGCTCGAAATGATGTGGTCTTCTAATAAACACGATATGAATCTAGATCCAAACTTCAATGATGCTTATATCACCTCTAAACAAAGAGAGAAATCCAGAAGTAATCAATCAGCCAGCCAGCCAGCCAGCCAGCCAGCCAGCCAGCCAGTCAGTCAGTCAGTCAGTCAGTCATTCAATCAGTCAGTCAATCCGTCAGTTACCCAATCAATCCATTCACGAGAATCAATTGAAGCGAATATCAGAGGCTATTTATGCAAAAAAGGAATTCTTGTTAGGCATTGGGTCGTACGTAAATGTCGAGAGAGGCACCTGCTAGCTGGGTTGTAACTTGTAACAAGCCTACGTGATCACGACTGCCTTGAAGGAACTCCAAAAGCAAGCAAACAAACAAGCAAGCAATTACTCAGGCAAGCATGCTGACTAAACACGAGAGGATAAAAACATGTTACTCCAACGGTTGTGAAAAGAGCTATGCCGTTTCATGCTTTTAAAAATCCTACCTATTCGATAGAGCCTACGAACTATACTATGTTTTAACAATACAAGTAAGAGTAGACGGAGTATCATGTTGTGTTCCCAAGAAAAACGAATATGCCGGAGTGATATCTACGAACGCCAAGCCAAACACACATCCAATGTGCCTCATATTCCAAAATTTATATATATACCCGAACCCAATGCTTTTATGATAATAACGCCAACATCGATGCCGACCAAAAGTATTGATACAAAAGTGTTTCCTGTTAATATTACGAGAGGGGAGAACGAGAAGGTCGACGGCGAATACAGTTGATAAACGATCTCCATCGGCTGTTCTTCCGTTTCACTGGAGGAGGTTTGCCATGAGCATCTTCGCTCTGCCCATCCATAATTTTGTTGTCGGTGTTCTGTGTAGCTGTGCTCGAAATCATGTGAGCAGACTGCACTCTTCGATGAGGTGTCTGCGTAGGTGACGCAACGGCACCTAACCCAGGAGGACACGAAACACGGTTCGCGCTATTTGCTTTGGAATTTTGACTTTGAATATTCTCAGTAATTTGAGCTATGCTTTCTCCTTCACTATCGCTGGCAATTGTGTTTATCTTGCGACTTGCTGCCCTTTGCATGAACGCGGTACCGGTAGATGTGGCTCTCGCTCGCCTTGGTGATGTAATCGTATCCTGTGACGAAGACGCTGTGATGGAATTCGCTTTGCATCTGAGAATTTTTTCACCAATAGCCCCAAATGTAGATTCTGGTGTGCTTGAACGAGTAGGAGTCAGAGAAGGAGCAGGCATTGATCGCATTTGGTCTGGTGTAAATGAAGATGCTCTGGTTCTCCCGTTCAAAGAGTCTCTTGAATGCTTACTTTGACTGAAGGTAGCCATAGCATCATTGTATTTGAAATAAGGAGACCAGCCTTGGCGTAAAGAAACCCAAATTCCCGTGACTTGAATCAAAGTCCTCGTAGTCTCATCCATGAGTTGAGGCATTCGCTCGATAATCGTGTCCATCCCGCCATCTTCATCGTCGAGTTCACCGGATACCTCACTCACCGGTGTCGTTGTAGTTTCCGTTCCAGATGGAGGAGATAGTGAGGTATAATAATCCGGGATATCCAATTTTGTTTGAGTAAGAGTCGCCAAGATTGCGTGTCGGCGAGAATTTGGGTCTATGATACTGAAATTGAATTTGACATCGTTATTAGGCAAATCAGAGATATTGTGATGGTATGCTTTTTTCACCCATCGAATAGTGGTCACCTTTGCTCCTGATTCGTCAAATTTTGTCATTTCATAAGAACCTGTTGGTAGTGGGCTTGCTAACCACACAGAACCATCACCTAAAACTATTTCGGCATTTCCTTGAGAGCCCCCTTCATCCTTGGGCATTTGGCAAACAACTGCAACAAGATCTCTATTCGAAAATCCCTCTTCATCAGAATCCGTATCGTCAATGGAGTGTTCCGGTGTATCGTAGTCTTCGCTCCTCACAATCATTATGTCATTTGCACCCAATTCACCTTTTCCTCTGAACATTCGAGGAAACCTCTTAGCCAATCTGGAGACAAAAACGGTTGAAGGAAGGACGTCCAACGTAGGTTTGGGCCTTTTATCGACTGACAATAACTGCAATTGCATTAGCAATTTCGGGCGAATATTCAATAACCGTTGCTTGTGTGTCAAAGTTGGAGCCGGGTGTGCCAAGCTGTATGCTGTGATAGCTTTGGATGATCTCTTGCGCCGCCGACCTCCATTTGTTGTCCGACTTCCTTCCGAGTTCGCAATCGATCTGCCATCTTCGCTCATTCTATCCGTTTCAGGCTCTTGAAATCGAACAGTGTGCACCTGTTGATGTTCTAACTTGCGAGGTATATATTCGGATAATGCTCTTGAGGGTCGAGTTGATAAAGCCGGTTTTGGATTTTCATTAGTTGTAGATAATTCTGGGCCAGGATTCGAGAAAGATGATCTATTCAAAGGTGATCTTCTAGGCATAAAATCGCTGCGTGGCCGAGCAGAAAGGCTAGAATGCGAGTACTCATGGTTGTGCATGCCGGCTGCTGAATGTAAAAGCATATTGATGGGAAGGGACGTCCCAGCAAAGGGACGTCCTCGTGTGCGAGGGTATCCGCGACTGCGAAGCTGCTCTTTCGAAGGATTTGAAAAGTTTCGAAGCTTTGAGGTCGCTACTAGGTTTGGTGTTCTCCGTATGCATGGAAAGAGGTGAATTCGTAGGGCTGGTAGAGAAAAGGCTACAAAAAATGTATGTATGAAACCAAGAAAGTGAATTGATCCAATGGCGGGAATCTGACGATAACGATATTGCTTGTTCCCAAATTCGCACAGATGTAAGAGCTGGTGGAATAGACTTTATAGTGAGAGTGCTTGTGGTCAGACGTTCGCTGGAGACTGAAGATAGGTCTTACAACACCTGAGATCTATTCACATAGTCATCATTGTTCGAGAATGTCAGCAAGTTCCACACAACGGCGTGTAAATTGAAGGAGATAGATAGATAGATAGATAGATAGATAGATAGAATGAGAAGCAGGCAGAATCCGAATGGAAGGGCTGAATGTCAGCAATAACGTCTAAATATGTATGAGTTGGCTGGGAACTAATCTGGTAACCTTGGAGTGTTGACAAACAAAGGAAGGTTTCAATCCCTTGGATCAAATAAACTAAATTCGAGTGGAGTTCCAGACGGAAAGACCGGGTTTGACAGTACCTCTTTTGCATGTTTTTGAAATGCAACAAATAGACGTCAGTAATTTGAAGCAGGCAATCCTTGATCAGGTACTTGAACATCCCTTACAATGATCAGCCGATGCTGCATATAAACACCTGTAACCATACCTGCCATGCGAATTTGGTCTCCGGGGCTCAGTAAGAGCCCCACCCAACGTACAATGAATTCCTGGAATTTATATCAAAACTCTGCAAACTGCCAGTTTATTTTTCAACCCTCCGAGCCCTCTCCACACGACTGCACAGAATTTTCATAGACGGATGCACGATTGGCCTCGATAAGAGAAAGAGTTTGTCATGGAGGGATGGGTTCGTGGCAGAAAAAAGAGGTCGGTGCAAGGAACCTTTTCGGTTTCCTCGGATTATCCGAAATTTCTGTTTCATAGGCAAGAGTAAGAATGAGAATATATCAACAGAAGATGGGACGACAATCAGCCGGCGCCTAATGCAAGAGTGATTGTCGTAATAGGAAATAACGTAGAAAAGTCACACTTACCTGTAGTACTAGGTGATATCTAGGCAAGGTCATCACATTCATTCTGATCAGCCTTTACTCATAACAGCCTTGTAAATACACATTTCGTTGTGTTACTATCAAGTGATTGACTACAGATAATCCTCACGGACTTCTGGAAACGTTTTCATTTTCCGATGCGGCCTTGATTCGAGAATCTTGAATACTCATACTTCACACGATATACACAGTGTTCCCCAGTAGGTGTTGCTGCAACTCTTACATTGTTTGCTTTTAATCGCAGGGGGCTCAATGACTCGATCTCGATTCACAGATGATCAATAGATACCTACCTAGATCTTCAACTGGTGCGCTGTGCTACACGACAGGCCTCTTCCTCTATGCTTTTCTCTCTTCGTATCGGGATCTAGCTAATGAGATTCTTCGAAAGGAGTTTGAGGCAAGAGGCGATGGTTGATTAGAGCCTTGACGGAAGCTGATCATGAATTCTATCTAATGAGATTGGGATAAGAATAGGCTTGTTTCAAACAACTAATAACTTCCGATCAACCAAAATTTGATTAAAAATCCCCCAAGATTTTTTCGAATAAAAGAGGGATATAGATCTTGTCTCCTAGAAAAATATCTTGCATCGACTCTGTAGTTCAGGAAAGGCATACACAGTACACCACTCATTAGTTTCTACTACCTAAACACCTATATCCCTCAATTCTTCCTCTCCTCGAGCCCTCCTAGCCACCGAGATCCCTTGTATCCACTGATCAATATTTTAACTTGTTTTTGTTTACTCTTACTCTTGCTTTGGTAGAACCTCGCACAACAAGACCTTAAAAATCTTCGGCCCTTAATATATCCATGAAATTTTTGAATCGTACAAGATCCATCAACTTGCAAGGTACGGAAATTCTTATATTTCCGCTATAGATTCAAATCTCTTGGCATCGAATCCCTCGGGTAACCTCTACTTAGCGAGATGTAAATGTCTCTTCACCGCTTCCTAATCTTATCGTAACCCCTGTTGAGGAACACACGAGGAATATGATTTGAAATCTTCTCTCCAAAGGGCTGAATCCAACTGCCGAAACCTCATTTCGTCATCATGGCTTCAATATATCTTCATCCGCTTGGAGCACCAGTTCGTACCTTGATACTATGTTTTATGCTTTGGAAGATCTCGCTTCTTCTCATTGCATCTTGTAGTCCAGGGCCAGGCTATGACACATCTACCAGTCTGTTACTGTCGAGTCTGCATTCAATCGGAAAAAAGAAGTTACCGTCGGTAGTGCAATACCTCATCGGCAAATTGGTAAGATTGGATGCAATTTACTTCGTACATGCGTCAAATCGCGGATATGTCTATGAGCAAGAATGGGCGTTTGGGTGGGGCTTTACCCGCGTGATAAAATTCAGCACTATCGGTAAGTACAGAAATAACTACCCGTCTGTACGCGTCGTTGACCAAGGTAGGACTTGAATACCTTAGGGTACCCCACTACGATGGGCTGGAGGGCCTGGTGGGGATCTTGATTGCTCATATCTCCCATCTATTTTCTACTCTTGTCCTGCACAGCCTGACCTCAACACTCTTCACATCAGAGAGATTTGCTTTGGTTACTGCTCTTCTGCACATTATATCACCGGCTGGAATATTTCTATCTGCTCCATATGCTGAGAGTTCTACTGCGCTATTGACTTTTTTGGGAGCATTCCTTTTTGCGAAAAGTTTTGGGTCCGGAGAGAGCAACAGAACTCTAGGTCACGACCTTCTTATTCTCACTTCTGGCGTAGTGTTCGGACTTGCTACTACTTTCAGAAGTAATGCATTGCTCAACGGACTTCTTCTGCTTGAGGAAGCATTCAGAATTCTTTTGAATCTGGGTAATGGGTTCAATATATCCGCCGTTCGTCGCCTCATCATCACTGGTTTAGGAGGCATGTGTGTTGGGATTGGCTTCCTCACACCACAGTATATTGCATATCAAGAGTATTGTGGGGCAACGGAAATCGTGAATCCAAGAATATGGTGTTCGAATACCCTTCCAAGTATATATGCTTTTGTACAGGCCTTTTACTGGTATGTCGTTGAATCTGATGGAAAATGGAGCGCATCTAACATTCACTAGGAATAATGGACCGTTCAAATATTGGACAGTTTCGAACATACCTCTATTTTTACTTGCCATGCCTATGATGGTAATCTTGGGAGTATCTGGCATTGAGGTATTACGGGACTCTCACTTCCAACAAATCCCAATCACCCCTCGGAAAGATGTTGACCCGCCAGTCAATGAGATCCGACAAGGCCATAAAGTCCAGATCATCCGAAATTTAGCGCTCTCACAGTTGATTCTCACATTGTACACGTTGATAAGCGGTCATGTTCAGATTATTACAAGGATTTCATCATCTTCTCCTGTATACTTATGGTATATAGCGGCTTCGGTTGGGAGAGGAAAGGGACCAACAGTCACAATGGTTGGAAGGTTTATGATAATATATGCCGGCATCCAGAGTGGCTTGTTCTCATCATTCTTACCTCCTGCATGATATGGAAACAACAGTTGGGGATTTGTGAACGTTGGGGATGATGCTGGTATTTTATTGGTACATATCAAATGGGAAAAATGATAGACGAAGTGATAATTAAAACTCTGGTAGGCTACTTATGAGCTTTCTCCTTCCGTTAAGAACTAAAGAAATGGAAAAACGGCAGTTATACCAACGAGTAGGTGTTTAACAGTAGCCGATCGGAAAACTGCATCCTTTTCATGATTGGCTAGTGATCAGTAAATTGTCCCCAATTCGATACCCATTACATCCTTCACACCACCTGAATAATTGTAGAATTAACCCATTCCAATCGGAAAGCTGCATCGATTATTGGATGTATTTTCACAAGGTTTATAAGGTTTATCTTCATGTCGTTAACCGCCTAAGGCATCTTACTAGCTCGGTTTAGGACCTAGCTGCATATTTCGAAAAGTGTTCACACTTCACACTTCATACTTCACACTTCACTCCTGCCACTCAACGAAGCTTGTATTTTATTTCAACCTTACAATCTCCAATGCCTCTTCGGCCTTTGGACAAGCAAAAAAAGCATTGCATTATTACAACTTACTGCTGCTATTATATTTCTTCTTCCACTCTTTTCTTTTGACTTGTCTTTCAGAAGCCCTTCTCTTATAATCTATAGAAGACTTCTGAAAAAAGCCTTCCACATACATACATCAATGTTCAAGGGAAGAGAAGAGAAGACAAGAAGAACAAGAAGCAGGAGCCCTTCAAGCTATTTCGTCATAATATGGTACTGCAAAGTTGAAAAACTTCCAAATATCTAATTCGGTTGCACCACAGCACCACAACACAGTCAATCAATCAATTGTTAATCATCCATTCGTTGTGAATATTCACTCTTACAAGTCTTTTGACTATATCGAGTAAAATCCTTTTACAGATTACTTCTAGGAAAATAAAATATCCAATATAGAACAAGTCGTCGACCCCTGGACTCAACAAAAGACTCAAGCAGCTTGACAAATTCTTGTTACAGCAATGTGGCCAACAAATAGCGGTTTTCCAAATAATGGACAATATCAATCAAACTCCTTCAATCAAGATGATCTATCTGGAACTACACCACTGCAGTCTCCTTTCTCTGGCGGTGCACCAGGTCCCAATTTCTTTCAGCAGCCAAATATATTACAATATGATGAAATGAACATTGATGGTTACAACGGCTTCTCTCCCGAGATTCCTTTGTACAATCAGGCAGCTTTCGCACAAAATCAATTCATATCTCCCAATCGACCACCAGTAAGTGCTTGGGATAGACGATCTAACTTTTACTTTCAACTTTAGGGAGCAAGCGCATACAGCTAACCTCTACCTACCTGCCCAGTACTCCCCTTAATTGAACTCAACTAATAACAGTGTGGCCCCTCCTACTCCTACGCCTACGAAAGAACAGCTTGCTGCCAAAACTGCCGAATTAAGAGCAAGATTGATGAAAGGAAAAGAAGGCCGAGCCAACTCAGCTACCCCACCAGTTCCTGCGCCGGCAAAACAAATAACTGCGATAGAGTCGTTGAGCTCATTGCAACCATCCCCTAAGAGTCCTGCTCAGGGGGTAATTATCGACGAACATTTACGCCGGGAAAAAGAGATAAATGATCTCATTTCCGATTATTCTGAGACCAAACCAATAGCAGAACCAAAAATGAACCCTGTGGCAGAAATTGGTACCGCCAAAAGAACACCTCCTATCAATACAAACATTCTATCTACAAACCCCCAAAGTTCAGAAACTCCTACAAGAATCAAGAAATCCAGCGGTGATCGATCTAGTAATGGCTTTTTAGCAGAGATCAAAGTTAGGAATGTCAGAAATGGGTCGATGTCGGAAGGAGAGATACTAGATGAGCCTAGCCCTAAGAAGCTTCCGCCCACGGAGCCAAGAGGAAATCAGATCAATATAAAATCGGCTAACGTTAATGAGAAGTCTCTTAAACCGGAAGATGAGCGCGCAATTCGACCAGCTTATATCCGTGTAAAGGCTGAAGAACCTGGCCCCCTGACTCGACGTCCAGCACAAGCACAGCCATCAAAACCCGAACCTCCTCGTTTTCGAGATGAACGCAGAGAAGAGGGCGATTATCGACCAGAAAGAAACCCAACCTCCGAGCATAGATATGAAAAAACGTCGCATCAAGACACTGACAAAAACCATCACCCACGCAGATTTTCTCGTGATAATAATGATGATTATCGCCGTCCCGAGACTGCGAAGGAAGACGCCAAATCTTCACGAGAGTCTAGGCCACCAACATTGGCACAAGTTCTACCACATGACACAGATTTGAGGGAATGGCTAGACATGACTCAGTATCATGATGTAGTACACAGAAACAAGTTCTTAAAAACTGCACGAGCTCTGAAGGAATTGGAAGAACAAAAAGCGAAGCTCTTAGCAGGTATACAAGACGGTCAAAGTCTTGTGAATTTTAACGTAGGAACCTTGATGAACAGCTTGATTCAACCTCAGAATACCCCGGCGGTAACGGAGTCTACAGATCTTCGTGATCGTTTGGCATCTAACAAGCGCAACTACAGTGAAGTCCATGATTCTCAAGGGGAGGCAAACTATGGAAAAGTAGCACGCCTTGAGGATCGAGAACATGAAAATCGCCGTCGACAAAGTTCAGTAGACTATGGTTCCTCTCGTCGCGCCAATGGTGACCGTGGAGGTCATTCTTATTTTGAAGATTCTCGTAATCGTGGTCGAAGCCGCAGCAATGATCGTGAAGTGTCCCCCGGTCTAAGGACCTTTGAGAGCAGACCCCCTGCACGGACTGCACGCGAAAGATCTTTTGAAGTACATGGAAGTTACAGAGGAAAAGCCTTTGATCCAAATTATCGAGGTCGGGGAGGTCGGGGAAGAGGCCGTGGTAATTGGGAGTCGCATGATTCAAGAAGTGAAGTTGGATTTGGATCGCGAAATGCGCTTGGCAAACCTTTTAAAGATCCAAGAGGTTTTGATCGAGGCGGGAAAGGTGGTCAGTGAAAATCACCCATCTCGTCCGACACTTCTGTTTATCTTATTTCAAGTCAATAGAGATTGCTTTAGTAGCGCTTTCTTGATACCCATGCAATTAGTTAAAAAAGGATTCTATCTGAATCACTGTCTTGTTTGCTGTGAAGTTGAGTGACGAGTGTCTGCCAATACTTAAAGAATATTCCTGAGGAGAGTTGAGAAATTCACATACTAACGCTATCAGATACAAGATACTTCATAGTAAAATCGTTCAACGATGAGAATGTTATTAAATGTATAGAAGATGTAAGTGGGTTAGAATCAATCAATTGAGACCGATTTGGCTAATATGCAAAAAGGGTATTTGGACCACCCAAGCACAAAATGGACCGATCTTCAAGGAAGCCTTCGAGACCTGCAAAAACGTCATTCTTATCTTCTCAATCAACAAAAGTCGAGCTTTTCAGGGTTATGTGTGTATCCCCTCTCCGATTTTTCTTCCCCAATTCCCCAAACTCATTATATGAAACCAATAGGCGAGAATGGAATCCCTCCCCGGTGCAATCCAAATTCCTTCCTGGCAAAATTCGATTAATTGGGAGAGCGCCGGAGCATTTCGAGTTCGATGGCTAGTCATTTGTAATATAAGGTTTGGGAAGATAGGACATTTGAGGAATGGATTGAATGAAAATTTACCGGTACTGATTGGGAAGGACGGACAGGAGGTTGAGGAAGGGTGTGGGAGGGGGTTGTGTGAGTGTTTGGATGGGGAGGTGGAGGAGATTTTGGGAGATTGGAGAGGTGGTGAAGAGTGAGGGGGAGAGGAAGGTAAGTTGGGGTGTGTAGGGCAGAGGAAGGTTGGGAATGAGAAGGATGAATAGGGAAGGAATCTACTATGGATTATCTTGTAAGTGAACGGGTAGGATTTCTAGTCCTGTTATTCGTTGTTTATAGCCGTTCTTTCTTTGCTTTTATATTTAATTGCGCCTTGGACTTTTCGTCAGCCAGTTAATATAAATATACATATATACATACATACATACATACATACATACAGAAATAAAAAGTTATATTATTATTACTATTGTTTTTATCACTAGATATCTGCTTTCATAACACATATACGCGATGGGATATATATAAATTTGTATTTCACAGGATGTCTCTGGAGTCGGTAGTGAGATTAATTAATCCTGAAAGTTCTTGAAATCGATTCGTTTACACTGGTGATGAGATGTTTTACCTAACTATTGTTCCTATTGGGTTATTTCCCGGATAAAGCTTCGCTTGGAATATGTTTGTTCATAGGTGTATTCTGTATTTGCCTCTTTTTAACATAGTGATGTTCTTTCTAAAGAGCTAGATGCATAACAGAGTAATCTTGCTATTGGTTTAGTATGTTTTCCAACAGTTTGTTAACTTATGCTGCGCCATATCTTTTCCCATCGACGCGCACATAAATACTATCATACCATACCCATTCTACTACTTTCTTCGCAATACTACTTTCAATCACTCTATATAATCCTCGCTCACCATGACTTCTCTATCCCCGAAACCCTCCTCTCCGCACTCGAAACCCTCACATCTAATCCGCCCGCTTCACTCCTAGAAACCCACGTTCTGAGAAAAAAACTACGTCTTGCAGCTCGAGACGTGTCGCTTGCTTTAGAGACACCCGCTGATGCTCTCGCGAGAGTGTTACTCTCTCAGGTATATATATATATCCGTTTTGTGAATTACTCTAGTATTGTTTCTTGACATATATGCTGAGATTCATGGTCTGTCAAATCAAGCCTGTAGAAAGTGTTTGCATTCGTATCGCATGGGATTTAGATCTATTCCATCTACTATCCACCGGAGCAAAAACATTACAGAAATTAGCACAGGCTACCGAAGTAGATGCTGTGTTGCTTAGTATGATTCCCAGCGATCGCTGTACTCTTGTGTTATACTAACATGGGAAGCACCGCTGTTGCGCAGTTCAGCTGCTTTCGGTGCGATTACAGAGAGTGGACAATCCTATACACTGTCATCTTCCTATGCATTATTCGCAGATTCGAATTTCACAAAAGAAATCGTGACTTGGTGATTCTGAGCACTACTCCCCACTGCTAAACGCGAAAGCTAATTCGAGCTTTCGCATAGTGCTGATTTTCTGGGCCCGTCATACTAGGCATTACCGAAATTTCTCGCGGATACAAAGTATATGAATTCGACGGATCCAAAAAATACTGTGGTCCAGACTGCTTTTCAGTGTCGAGATAAAGATTTATTTGGGATTCTTGGAGAGAAGCCTGTGACGGCGCAGGCTTTCGCAGCGCTGATGAGCACATGGGCGAAGGGAACCTCGTTGGTGCAGGATCTTTTCCCCATGGGACAGTTCTTGGCTGGCGGCAATAGTTCTTCCTCGGCTCTGTGGGTAGATGTGGGAGGTGGGTATGGTCAGAAGACTGTCGCGCTTAGATCTGCGTTTCCGGTGTTGGAGGGCCGGTTTGTGGTGCAGGATTTAGATCATATTATTCGTGGTGCGGATAGGAAAGAGGGAATCGAGTATATGGTTCATGATATCTTTACCGACCAGCCTGTTATAGGTAGGTAAATTTCTCATTTTCAGCTCTACATCGTGCTGAGGAATCGGGTTGCACATCCACGTCTACATCTACATCTACTAAATTTTCTGTGGAATAGGAGCTCGAGCTTATTACATCCGTCAGGTCCTTCATGATTTGCCTGATGATAAATGTGTAGCTATTCTTACGCGGTTGCGTAAAGCGATGAAGCCGGGTTACTCCAAACTCTTTATACACGAACAGATTGTACCGAAATCGGGAGCGGCGGTGTGGACAGTGACGCAGGATTTTAATATGATGACGCTTTTGGGGGCGGCAGAGAGGACGCGAGATTGTTTTTCGCGTGTGCTTTCGAGGTCGGGGTTGAAGGTTTTGGGTTTTTATTCGGCGCTGGATGGGGTTTCGGAGGGGCTTGTGGAAGTGGAGGTGGAGGTGGAGGTTGGGGTTGTTTTGGGTTAGATTGAATTGGATTGGGTTGGATTGTATGATGAATTTGTCGATTTGATCTCTACTAGGTAGGTCCTAGTAGGTTCGTTGATGATGGTTGGCGGCCAAGTCATTTGTACAAGTGCAATATGCAAGTCAATCGAAACTCGCTTCCATTGAAGAAATATCAATTTTGGCGTTAATTTATTTCCAATCGATGTAATTACTATAAGGTTAATCTATACTTACACGTTAAATTACTCCTCTCTATAATTCTACCTTTCCTATAAAATCTATCTTCCTTGTAGATTCTGTTCTTCCTATAGATCCTACCCTTTTTACGGAATCTACTCTCCTTATAAAATTTGTTCTTGCATCCATTTACTATAGATTCTACTATAGAATTTAAAGGATATGAGAGTAAATTGTCTTTCAATTTTAGGGCATGAGAACGATTAAATCGCATTGGGAAGGTACAAGGGCTATATACTTCCTAGCTGCATGAGTATTGCTAACTCGATATCACGGATATGTGAAATCAGATCTGGCATTGGAGGAGCTATATGGCAGTAGATTGCCATTTTAGGGGACTCGGGATATCTGTCAAGAACTAAGAAGAACGGAAGTTAAGCAACGCATATTAGATGGAGTAGTTTCATATAGAACTCGGTAGTCGTCCTCCGCTTCCATCTTTCTCTTCTTGTACGGCTAAAAATATACGAAGAAGGATTCAATGGCCACCAATAAAACTCTCCCATGAAAGCAAGAAAAGAAGCTGTGTCCGAAAGATGGAATTATATTCTTCGGATGATTATATGAAAAGCAAACTGGTAAGCATGACTGCAGCAGGAACGTTGACATCTATGAAAGATACTCGACTGTGCCGCTGTGAATACAACCAAGATGCTATAACAATGGAGCTCTCTTAATCTAGTGCTTATTAACAACAAATACGTGCCCCGCATTTCACGGATGTTGTTAGCTGGAATTGGACAACGCTATTTGGCGTTGCAACTGGTGGCTTGTTGGTGATTGTAGTGCAGACTGCAATTGAATTTCAATATTTCTCCAGTGCCATATTAGCAAGGTAAATACCAACAATATAGACCAATAAAGCAAGACTTACTGATGTCGTCAGCTACTTCTACCGGTATTTCTAAGATTTATCTTGGTTGTGGGTAGTTCGTGTGAGAAACTAGCCTACAACATTTCATGGAAAAATCATTCATTTTCTGAATCCAACTCATAATGATATGTTGTACGATTGTCATATTAATAACTACTACCATGGGTTCATTTACTTTTCAGAATGATTGACAATTATGAGTTGGATATTGAGTGGGAATTTGTCCCAAGTCCAAAAAATCTTCTGATCAGACCAGTTCTGCAACTTCTTTCCGCTAGGAACTTGGATGTGGAAGTTCCAAATAAGTCGCGAGAGAATAAGGCGCATCTCCATCCAAGCGAGTGGCTGACCAATACAATTGTGTGTCCCTAGTGAAAACGGATGAAACACGTTTTCGGAATCAGCTTGCTTGTTCATAGAGGTCCGATCCCCAGATTTGTCCAACCATCGCTCGGGTATGAATTCATCTGGTGAATCAAAGTTGCTTGAAGAATGAAATAGAGACCAGCATGCCACTGAAACAGTTGTGCCTCCAGGAACCAAGTGACCTGCGATTGTAGCACCTCCACTCGGTACTTCACGCCTCAGACTATCCGGAAGTGGGGGAGACATCCGTAACGACTCATTGAGCACCGCCATAAGATATGGCAGCGAACTTGTCGACTCATTGGTTATTTGCTCTTCCTTGCTGAATTTTGTGCGAATTTCTCTTTCCAAGGTCTCTAGACACTTGGGACTCTCAAGTAAAAAGTGAATTGCGGCGGTCAGTGTTGTCGTTAGAGTTTCGCTGCCTGCAGCAATCAAGGCCATAGAGTTCATCTCTATTTCGCCCATTTAAAGGGCTATCTCAGCCGAAGACTTGTTGTGATCGATGACATGAGACATAATATCAGGATGATCGACATCATACTGAAGTCGGTCTTGGACCTTGAGATGACCCGTTTCAAGGGCTTGGCGTAAATCTCGGAGAGCTGAAGCTGGGGTAATCTTTTTGAGAAATGCTTCAAGCAATGGATAGTATTTGATGGAGTTCGCAATGAGAACGGCTTTGAAATGAAGAACCACTTTAATCCATGGATGATATGAACTCTCTTGAAGACAATTGAAAGATGAGCCCCATCCCAGATCTCCAATGATGTCAAATGTCGTGAAGTTCAACCATTGCACTAGATCAACGGTATGGCCATCTTTACGCTGCTCAGAGATAGCTTCGTTCAATCGACCAATCAAAATATCTATATATCGCTTGACAGTTGGCTCGTGACTCTTAGTGGCTCTATCTGAGAATGCTGGCTGAAAAGCCTTTCGAAACCGAGCATGATCGATGACGTTAGCAGTAATGAAATTGTGTGCCTCAACGCCAGGTGGTCTAGAGCTCCAAACTTTGGGGCGGACAAAGTGCTTCTGCAGATAAATGTCTTTCCATGCTTGGGGATCTGTGAACGAAAGCTCGTCTGGTGCAACTCGCAGAACGGCACCGTATTTATCGTGCAGACTCTTGATGCGATAAGGAAGAAGTCCAGAAAGCATAGTAATGATGAACGGGATTCGCGATACAACCCATACTGGGCTTCCATGGAACTTCGATAAAGGGTGAAAAAAGGTGTTGAAAACCACAATGATGGCAATGTACTAGCAAGGAAATTAATTTGCATTCTTGTTTGAAAGTTGGAAGATGATCTTGTCAATCTTACACCTAAAACCGATAGAAACAACGCATTGAATACACTCCCGTAAGTTAGGTTATCCATTTTGCTTCGGGAAACGAAGAATGGAGAAAAGGTCAAAAGTTGGAAACGGAGAAAGAGGTGATAATGAGGACGGTGGGAATTCTGTCAATATGGAATATCTCTTACAATGAAAACGCTATCAAGTAAGCAAAATACTTCGTGAAATTTAATATATTGCGCCTCATACTTGCTGCAGTGTTTTTTTCTCCCCAACAGTTGTCTACATTGCATGAAGGGTCGGTGCCAAGCCTCGGTCCAGATCTTGCAAGGATTACAATCAACCCTGTCTGAGTTGTAAGCCTTCGGCAATTCTACGTGCAGAATTATGTTCTGCTCCTCGGATATCAGATATCCGATTATACAGTAGCAATCATGAATACTCAAGTTATTGGAACCGCATGTGTGACCGGTCAAGTAGGAGAAGGGATGGAACCTAACGGCGATTGTTTTTTTAGAGAGTTGAAGCTGCGGAAATCAATATCACTACGTTGAGAGATCCAAGTATACCAGAGGCCACCGCGCCCATCCAAAAGCCGTTCGGTTTATTGCAAGTTGATTTCACTCAAGATGTCGCTTATGCTCGAGAGCTTAGCGGTACGTGAAGCTCCAAAGATGATGGCCGTGATGCAGCTGTAATCATCAACGATGGCCGCTCGAAGATTTGTATAACACTACGCAGTGTCATCTTAAAGCTTGGCTGACAGTTGACTTCTGCAGTATAAAAACAAACTATGGGTATTTGCTGGAGTCGAAATAGATATGTTTGTTCTTCCACAAAAATATGTCGAAGAACTCAGAAGCCTACCATCATCAATCACTAGCCCAACAGTATCACATGCTCATAACCCGGAAAGAAGGCTGGCGAATCTAATCGTCCATGAATTCATTTGCCCAAACCTAGATAGGACATTGCTCATGAAACAGTGTCCGAAGCACTTGCATCTCAATTCTTTGGTTCCAAACTCAGGAACCGCTCAAAAACTTGACATCTAAGAGTATGAGCAAGGAAACAAACAACGCTATATTGTCCCGCCTGGGTCATGCTTATGCACTTGCTGATATGTGGAGTCTGTATGTGTTCCGGTTCATCCACTCACTGGTGGTTCATTTACAAATGGGTTACGCCCATTACAACCCTTGAATTAGCCAGTTAGTGTACTGGCTTTTGTTTCTCCGTAGCAAATCGATTCTTCGTTGGTAATTTAAAAATGCTGCTGAGCTGTAACACCAGCTCTTCATGTTGACATTGAGAGAGTTGTAATCAGTACTATCGGAAACAACAAACGTCGTTGAGCAATTGATGTCCACGACGTCGTTGCCCGCTTCTCATACTCGGATGACAATTTCCGTGCCGGCAGTGGTCGATCAGTAATCTTGACACAAAATGGTTGTCTGTTTGAACCGATCATCACTAGCAGGCACTTAGTGCTCACTCAGCAATATAAAATAAGCTCTGTTGATGGCAAAATAAAAGCGGTGTGGCATCACTTTTTGCATCCGGGAATCTTGTCTGATCGCAGTTGCTCATCTGTCAGAAAAAGAAAAGGTCACAACCCCAATAATAGATAAGATAACACATATCATAGCATATACGCAATCCTTACTAGATTTTTATATATCGTGCCTATTACAGTTGTTTGTCCGAGCTAATGAGTCGCAGGCGACTGATTTCTCCAATATTCACCAATAGCCGTACAAGGCATTGGCATATCGCAGCACCGTACAATCGTTGCTTAGAAAGCATTCCTTTATCGTTCACTCATCAGCATTGATACTCAATGGGTGTCGAGGGTTTCAATCAACTGGGTAAACTACATACCACACACCTTGTTAAGTCTTTGCCCATGGCTAGTTAGTTGTCTAGTAGGTATGGTATGCGTACGTTGATGGTGGTTTGTACCTGTGCCTTTCAGTATGTCGATCATGTGACCACGAGGGTGCTATGGTAGCTAGCGAAGTGCTAGCGCTTCTCTATACAGTACTAGCTTCCCATAGTATCATTGATCAAGAAGAATTACAACAGCATGGACTTAATTACTTACACTTTGCATCAACCAAGTTGATATCAACAGTCCCGGCTAGTATCGAAATGTTTTTTCCGCATGTTCAATGGCATGATCAACTTAGTTTTATTGATCTCTGATAAGTTGGTACGTGTAACCGAGGATTATTGTAACAGAGTACTGCATATGTCTACCTAAATCTGACAGGCTTTTGAGTCGAATGGAAATCTTGATATAAAAAACAAACACCAAATACAGGATAACGCGGAACTAGATCAAGCTGACATTTCATTTGGCCAAGATAGTCTTAAATGCCCGCGTCAAAGTAGATAGGTCAATATCGCTGTCCTGTGGGGTAATATCGACAACGCTGACACGAAAGTAGTCCCGTTTAAATCGAGACTTGGGGGGTTACAATTGAACTTGTTCTGCAGCAACCACCCGCGCCAATCATGCTCAGCTAAAAGACAAATACACCAGGCAGGTTGGGTCACTGCACCAAGCACATACCTAAGGCAATAAAAGCCAGAACGGAAGTATGCTAGCCAACGCCCAGAACCCTAAACACTGATTACTTAGCAAGATGAACGAGAAATTCCGCGATGGAACATCAGAAGAATGGACCTGCTAACGCAGAAGCTCGCTCCTTGCAGGATTCATTTAACTTAATAAGCCGTATGAATTGCGGTGCGGAAGCTGCATATTGAGTAAAAGCGTTAATATTGTAGATTATTTTCAGAAGCTATGTATCCGAATTGGCAGCACGTATTGGAAATAAGACGGATAACACCCCAAGCGAAAAATGAATCCCAACACCTATTTTTGTAGTACCTATCATAGGATCTAGCTAATAAACTTTCTGGTTGGCTCTCCAAACCAATAACAAGTACTGGTCCACCATAAACCATTAGTATAAGGTGTGCTTTTGGTCTCAACTGTTAATCACAGCTCTTAGCTTCAGATAGCATGACTCGTATCGCTCAAACTTACACTCAGAAGCGTAGCTGCAATTGTGCCGATACTCATAACACTCCTACCAATTGATGAAGTTTCAGAGACGGTCCAATGTTTCTTAGGGGCAGATGCAGAGAGTTTGAATCTTGTAGGGTTATTATCATTCTGTTGATGGTTTCTCCCTCGCTACGAATGAAGCTACACCAGCACGGCCAGCTCAGAAACAAAAAACAAAACATGAAATGAGGTATTTAGACTAGCAACGCATCAATAGCCTTTCGAAAAGAAGATGTATCTATTATCTGAATAAATTAGAGACTGTCTTCACCGCATTCTACTCGCAATGTCTCGAGCAACATAGATTTGCCCATATAGATCCGTAACATCAACAAAAACCTGCAGGGCGGTCTTCGTATAATTATCAAGCGTCTTGCTGAGCTCTTTGAAAGCCGTGCTCATACACGCTCTTTCATGTTCTGCCATCTGATATAAGGCAGCTTTCCTTTGGGTCTCGTCTGCATAGGTACTTTCGGTTGAAAAGACTTCTGCATCAGTGTCCCCACAGAAATTGAATTCGGGGAAGTTAATGCTGTTGAGATTTTGCTCCAGTCTATCTCGATTGACTGATCCAAGGTCATTGTATTGGCGGCACATAGCAGCCAAGTGGCGACGAAGATCTTGGGCAAGATATTTCTGTTGTATGGCGGAGAAGCTTCCGTGGCGGCTTGTGTTGGATGAAATGAGGCACGGAAAGTAAGAAAATGAATACAGGCACGACGTATGCGCTGCAGAAGTCATATGAGCCCAGTCAAAATATGTCTGACCAGGTTTTGAGAAGTTGATAACCTCTCTTGGCTGGCTATCGAGTGGGCTGTATTCACCAAGCACTCTATTGTCGTGAATTTGGTCTAAATGTGCCATGATGAAGGTCTCCAATTCTTGGGCAACGCTAGCCCCTTGAGGATGGATCTTAGGGTTACTGAGAATATGAGATACAAAATGCTAGAGGATCGTTTCCATATCATGGTTAGCGTCGTCACTATTGATGCCTTCAGTTTCTAAATTATCTGTACATATGACAGCTTCACCATAATTGAATTCGGTGGACGTGGGTTTGTCGTAGAATTTCTCTTTTGATTGAACAATAATTCTACGAATTATACACTTGGCAGATTCGAGATCATTCTTAAATGCATCATGGACCGTGGTTTCCATGAATTCATCAACCTGGTAATTTAGCATGGACACTGTCATTATATCCCACAAGAGTTCATTCGACAAAAAAGCGCTAGAATAGTTGTTGCAGATGGTCCAAGTAATGGGGATGTATTCCAAATACGAATCTTTCGCCATATTCTTGCGTGGAAAAACCATGTGTCTGGCTTCATCAAGTCTTGTGAGGAACTGATATCCTTCGATGATAGATGCTTGTATTGCCCATTCAGACACTTGACTAAATATTGTAAGTTTCGAAAAGCATTTTGTAAACCTTTGCACTGCAGTTTCATTGATATTCGTGAGTTCTATAAGCTCAGGCGACCATGAATGCGGGTCTTTATAAAGGTTTAGAGCCTCGTTGTATGCCGCGATACAATACGCTTGAGACAGAAGTCCAGAGCCATAAGTCAACTTTGTAACCCAGATATAATTTGTGTCACCCCAATGCACACTGTTCTTGGCGAGATATTCTTGACATTTTTGAACTGCTTCCATGACTTTTGGGACAATCTTCTGAGACCAAGGGAAGGAGAAAAATCGATCAGTGTAAGTAGGGCAAATGAACTAGTCTCGCATGACTGTCCCCATGAGCCATCTTTATTCTGAGAATATAATGTTCGGATAAGCACTTGCGTCAGTATAAGAGGAATTTCTCTGGTCAGATCTATTGGCAGAGGGGATAGCTTTCCCTGGCTCCACAATATGAGAAGCTTGCGAAGTGTTTGAGCCAAGAGCATTGTCGAGTAATGTCCGGAAAGATTATGAAGTTTCGGTCAGCGCTGAAGGTTTGGCACGGTGGACTGGGTTTATACATGCCCATTTGTCTTTAACTTTTCCAAGAGACCATATTTCGCACAAGAAAGACGCAGCTTTCACTATCTGCTTTATGTAACAAGATGGGTCTTCGACGCTGAGTAAGGAACTCAGAACATTGCAATTTGCGCTGAAGCTAGCGTTTCGTTCGGACCCATACGATTGAAATGAGTTGCAGTCTCGTAAGTTGATATCATGTTATCCGGGCTCACGAAGTCTCCAAGTAGACTCAACGTCTCGATTGTCTTGGAAGTGACATCGGTATCAGCGAGAATCAATGGGGTTGCCTGAATTAGCCCGCTTCATCTAATAGTGTTGTCATATTTGTTGAAAACACTTGCCGAATCCAAAATGCCTCCTTGTACCCGAAATTCCTTCTTTAGGAACTCCGATAGAATATTTAAGTTATACAGACCTAGCACGCTACTTGAGAAGTTAGATTTCATCAAGATTGTGAGGATCTATGTAGGCAATAATCAGCATAACAATCTCTCAAATTTCGAGGACTCATACCCAGGTCGTTTCGAAGATTGTGATCGGGAATGCACATGGTACACTTCCAGTACCTCTTGCAATGCTGCTAGTGATAGCGCTTCTCAGGTACGCTTCTGCTTCCTGATCCTAAGTAGAATAATTAATCAGGTAGGGCGCCGTGGAAGATGGAGAAGCCATGAAATGCAGCAGCAGTGTTCAGTATGCCATCCACGGTAGATGCATAAGTTTCCCAGTCGCCATCTCGGGCTTGTGGTTCCAGTATATACTGGTAAGATTCTGGGAATAGCAAGACCATTCCCGAATTTGTGCTACGAGTTATCATCGACACCCAGGCTGTTGCGTAGATGGCAGTAGACATATTGCCACTGCCGTGTTGTTGACATACTTGATTGGTAAGGGTTTGAACAAGGATCTGAGCTTTGGTATTCAAGCCGAGGGAATCCATATAGAGGGGATAGTAACGCAGTAGTTATACGATAGAAAAATGGAATGGTAGATTACTATACGAAATTGATCAGATTCCAAAGGAGACACTTATTCAATTTATAGCGCAGGAAGTTTCTCCAGTTTGCATTAAATCTATCCATCGTGTCGGAATTGCCTACTTCTAGGACCTTGACAACTTTGAACGAGGACTAAAAAACTGTCTGCAAAATCGATGTACGGTAGGGACGCAGATTGTAAATGTTGAGATTTGGCACGCACACTTGTCGCTCTAAACATCTTCACTGACTCATGCCTGCCACAATTGAGAACATCTTCTCTTAGATCATAGTTGCATCTGCTCTTGTGTACCACGTGTGTACTTCCTATTCAGTCAGTAACCATTCAAATGGATGGTAGCTGAGGAGAAACTCAAGTGGAGAGGACATTCCGGGATTTATGACCACCGAAATTAGGGCTTTCTGTGATCTGATACGCGCCAGCCAGGCATTTTATCGCGTTCACCATACAAAATTGAGAGAGTGTGAAATGGCAGAAGCATGAAAATCTTCTTCCATGCTTTGTATTTTAGGTATCAGAACTTTACATCCAAATATCTCTCCCAAAGTCTTCTTTCTCAATAGAAACAAAAATTTGCTGCACACTTCGCAGATACGTAGATTTTCTGACTCTTCCCCACACTGATAAGGAAACTATGGAATCCTTACTTCCTCTTTGTGAACTCAACTACAATCATATCGAAAAATTCTGATTGGATTTCGCTCAACGTATAGCTCAGAACGAAGCTCCTGTACCTGCAGTTTGATCATTTCTCCTGTCTGTTTATTCATATTGTACGTTACTCAGCTCACAACTTTACGGAAACCATGCTAGAAATCCCCTCTCATAACCGGTTCTTTTCATTTCTCTTCATTCCTCCAAACCTGACAAGCCTCTTCGTCCTCCTCCTCATCTATTCTCCCCTCATCTACCTAACCATCATCAACTTCCAAAACTCAAACCTTCCCCCAGGTCCATGGTACACACACTTTACAAACCTAGTCCTAAAATACCATGAATGGAATGGTAATCGACGAATATACATCCATAATCTCCACAGAAAATACGGAGATAGCGTTCGGATAGGTGTAAAGGAGTTTGCTTTTTGCGGGAGCGAAGGGGTGAAGGGAGTATATGGAAATGAGGGAGGAGAATTGGACAAAACGGGATTTTATGGGCTTTTCAGACAACTGGGTGTCAGAACTACCTTTTCTACAGAAAGGAGGTCGGAGGTGCGTTTTTTTCTTTGCCTATTGGAACAATATTTGTATTGTGGATGTCTTGGAAGGTTAGGGTGCAAAGGAGGGAATGGACTGTAAAATGGCTTTCACCACATTTGATCCCACGGGTCTAGAATCTTTCTAGTGAAAGCTAGAAGAGAAAACCAGGACCTTAACGATACTAATGACCTTCAATCAACTCGAAGCATAAAGAGAAAAAGAAGAACATTGCAAAACCATATCGAAATTCCGAGATCCTCAAGCCTGCTATCATGGATGGAATTGAAGAAAGAAGTCAAGCATTCCTTCGAAAGGTCGAGGGCTCTGAGAATGGAGTTATTGATGTCTATGTGGGTTCTGTCTTTCACTATAAATTTATAGAAGCTTTCCTAGTGTGGAGATAACCATTGATAAAATAACAGAGATATGCACATTGTTTTGCACTAGATTGTGCTAGTCACTTTCTTCTGGGAAAGGCAGGAATCAAATCTATCGAAGAGAAATCTGGAATGGAAATAATGGAAGAGATGACGTATCACTCAAGTCTCAAGAGTAAGTTTCTTTACCTCCACCTCTGCTGAACGCTCCCCTCTATACTCCCCTCAGACTACTTTGTCGAATTTCCAATCTCACACCCTCACAGACCAGCTTCTAACACTATACCTCCAACCCCTCTCCACCTTCTTCCTCTCCTTATTTCCCCAACGCTCCACTCCTCTAACCAATTCATACATCCTCTCCTCGTGCCTCCCTCCAACCCAAGAACCACAATCTCTTCTCCACGCCCTCCAACACGCTTCTCCCTCCCTATCAGAACCCCAAATCGCAGCCGAGATACTAGACCACCTAGCCGCTGGAATCGACACCACCGGCGCCTCCCTCACCTACCTGCTACACACCCTCTCTCTTCCCTCCAACCATCCCCTCCAAGAAAACCTCCACATTTCCCTTACCTCCCAACCTCAGAACAACCCAAACCCCTACCTCAACGCGATCATCACCGAAACCCTGCGTCTCTACCCCCCAATCCCCATGTCCCAGCCTCGTCTCACCTCACCATCCAAACCCAGAATCATCGATCGATATCTCATCCCCCCAAACTCAACCGTAAGTGTCCAAGCATGGAGTCTCCATCGAAACCCCGCGATATTCGGCAAAGATGCCGAGATATTCTGTCCAGAACGATGGCTTGTGGATGAAGATAGAGTGAGAGATATGGAGAGGGGTTTCTTGGCGTTTGGGAGAGGAGGGAGAGCGTGTACGGGAAGGGAGTATGTTTTATTTTTCTTCTTTCCTACTCTTCTCTTTCTTCTTTCTTCCTTCTTCCTCGAATTTTCTGTATTCTAGACAAAGAGGGTATATAAAAAATGTGCAGTTCATGTTCATGTCAAACTAATCTGTATATTCACACAGTCTAGCTCTAGCAGAAATGCGTCATCTCATACAGATAATTTACACTCAATACAGAACGAAGACAAAAGAAGAATACGAAGCAGATATGGAGATGGAAGATCAGATTATATCCAGTAGGCCGAGAGGTCAGGAGTGTATGTTGATTTTTGAGAGGAGATAGAAAGTGGTAAAGACAAAGAGATTATATATTGATAAACGTATAGAACGTTTAGCGAGGAAAAGAAGTAATGGCGATGAAGTTTTATAGTCTTATAGGTAGACAGAGGCTTCACTCCTCTCAATGTATTATCACTCGAAGTAACATGATCAATGATGCGTGACGTATAATTTTAAGGTCATCGAATGATAATTGCTAAAAGTTATCTAAAGAAATTGAGCTATCTAAAAATGGAAGTTCACTGCGATTCGACTGGATCAAAAGTCTACAACGCCTAAAAATGAAGTTGTGTCCACCATCCATTAACGGGTATATATTTGTCCTTGAAATTTTAATTCTCAACGGCCGATGGAGCAGGAGCGTGCTCGAATCGAAGATGAAGTTTACCAGCAGACGGTCCGCAGGTGTATCCATCCATCTGATCGACGCCATCATCATTTATGACCGAAGTGCTGAAATTGGTGTAGATGGCTGCTACTATGAGTTTGATTTCTAGAATGATGGTTAGTTCTTTTTCTTTTTCTTTGCTAGAAAAGAAAAAAGGTAGTTGGTAAAAGAAAGAAAGAGATAGAACAAGGCAAAAGGCAAAATTAAAAGAGCCAGAGAAACTAACCAAGCATAGCAAAATTGCTCCCAATACACATTCTTCCTCCACTACTAAAAGCCCAGAACGTCCTATCCCTTTCACGTTTCTGCTCCTCAGTCATGCCGTTTCCTTCCATCCATCGCATATAGTCAAATCTTTCTGGTTCTGGGAAAACCTGTTCATTTCGATGAACACTGTGAGCTTGCGCACCGATTCTAACGCCACCAGGAATACTCTTGTAAGCGCCGATATCGCAACTAGGATACGGGGTCATGCGGGGAAGACCACCTGGAATGGCAGCGCGGAGACGAAGAGTTTCCATTAGGACTGCATGGAGGACGGGAAGAGCATCGAGTTCTTTACGATCAGGGATTGTTGGACTTTTGGAGGATGTAGTCGTGGACGAGAAAAGCATGTTGGGTGAAAGAGTCAGGAGTTCTTTTCTTAAAGTTTTCTGGAGCATGGGATCGATGGATAAGTGCCATGCTAAATATGTAACCGTAATACCTGCAGTTTCGTGGCCAGCAGCAAGATGATCGATCATTTCACTATAGATACTACGATCTGGAAATCTGAGTGTTTCTTCCTTGAGAACGGAGTCCTCACCGCGCATTTTGCTTTCTTTTTCAATACCAGATACCATCGCATTGTACACTACTGGTTCGTTGCCAGGTTCCGTATCCCATGTTCCGCCCTCCTTGAGAAATTTAGCAGTAGCTTCACAGCGATGCTGACACCATTCTTCCAATTCATCATTGGCGGAATCGACAAATGTGGGAACGATACGATAGATATAATTGTTGATGAATCGAGTGAGGCGGGGAAGTTCTTGTGAATAGAAAGTATAACGATGGCGACCTTGGTACAGTCTCATCCAATGCCTTCTATATGAGACATCTTTAATAAAGTTGGCACTATTTTTGAGTCCAAATAGGTATGAAGAGACGAAATCCATAGTAGTACCATTGAATAAATCGTAAACGTCAACTCCATGAGGACTTGAAGATGAAGCCAAGTTTGAAATGGTAGGCAAAAGACGTTCATAGAGAATGACCCTAGCTTGTTCAGCCAAGGCGGGTGAAGATTGTAGTGTGGATTTCGAGTAGGTATTCGAGATCATTCTCTTCCGAGAAGAATGGTTCTTCGAGGGAAGCGTTGAAAACATACATGGGATACTACCGCGTGGTTAGATGACTTCTTCTAAAAATCTTGCTAGGAAAGAAATTACCCAAAGTTATCAAAGAAAGAATACCACTTCTCCTTTTCAAACCCACCTCCATATACAGTTCGAATACCCTCAACGTCATTAGTAGAGAGCTCATTTTGACCTAATCGAATTAAGGGACCCAGTCGTCTGTGTAGCGCATGAACAGTCCTATTTTCCCGACATCGAAATCTCTGAAACAGAATCCAGGTAGGAGAAAATGGAGAAGACCAGTGTGCATTTGGGATCTTTGCCAAAGGTGAGATAAATGCAGGATAGATAATGAATCTCCAAATGAGACCAATCAAGAGACCTGCAAACCCCAAAGTAGAGATAGCAACCATGATGATGGGTTTCTAGAAGTACTTTTCTGTCTTCAACCTCGATCAAAAAGCTTTGTAACTCTACGCAAGCAGTGTATGGGAAAGATCTGAATCCTATCAAACAGAAGAAGAATATAATCAAGATAAAGTGGGGGGACGGTTATCTGCTGATCCACACCTGAGGACTCTCAATAGCTTATTGGAGCCCTTGGAATGATTCAGTTCTGTGGCCTTTCACCCCTTGGCAAGTGAATGTACGATATATTGGTTGAATGTTGTTGTCGCATGCAATATGTGTAATTAATTTGGTAGATGTGGTTGTACTGCAACGCTTCTTCCTTTCATGAGTCTCGTATTGGTCATACTTTCCGACCCCTCTCTTATCAGTCTGGCGATGACACTTTTAACCCTACTAGGAGGCTAAGACCTAGTGAAATCAGGGGAAACCTTGCCCAGACTGGAATCCCGAGCCGACCCGTGAGTCTGGGACCGAAAGTAGATGAATTGTAGTCGAGGGAGGCACGCGAGGCTTACTTTGATACTATCAGAACCTTGTATGAACTCCAAGCCACTTTAATATGATGTGGTGAAACACGACGATTGTGTAGAAGAAAAGGGCGTCTTCCGAGAAATTAATAATCATGTTGATCATTACTCTGTACAGTTCCTAGTAACGTGGGAGCGAGATAGGTGACGGTGATTAATAGTTGGGAAATTCCAATTAGCCATGCCAGCGATGGTTTTTTAACCCTCATCGTTTCTGATATCTAACATACATCAAGTCGGAGAATCGATTTATGGAATATATATGAACAATGAAAGGGAATCCAATCTAGAAAAGATAAACGACAAAGCACGTATCACCTGTTTGTGACATGAATGGCATTCTTTGTTGGACCAAATGAAAGGTACAGCAACGTGAAGTACATGGACCCGGTTGTGATTCCTGTCCTTGCAAGCCACATGGATGCCACTCAATATATTTTAATAACCTTGTATAACCTTAGGTGCGTAGCCTTCCTCGAGATATGCAATGTCCTCTGCAGTTAATTTCCCAGAACTGGCGAATTTGACCGCTTCTACTGCTTGCTCAATTCTCTCTTTGCTACTCAAGCCAATAATTGGATTGACACTGTCCTTGTTAAGACACCAAGCAATGGCTATAGTTGCCATGCTAACTCCATTTTTCTTTGCAATCTCCTCAACACGATTAATGACCGTTTTATCGATTTCAGTCTCTTTGCTACGAATCAAAGCCTTGAGCATCATATCACTATTTTCACGCTTTGTACCTCGCTCATTGAAAGGACGAGCAAGTGCTCCGCGGGCAATTGGGCTCCACGGAATGAGTCCAACACCAGCGTCTCTACAGTATGGAATCATCTCTCGTTCTAATTGCAGATGGTATAAGTATCTTGAAAGCGTATAGGGATGAGAAACATACCTTCCTCACGGTAAAGCAAGTTGTAATAATTTTGCATGGAGACAATTTTGTGCCAGCCTTTCTTCTCTGCAATATTTTGTAGCGTTTGGAATTCCCATGCAGCCATCTGTCATATGTAAGTCTCTACTGTTAATCTTATGGTGCATCGTTCACTTACACTGCTTGCACCAATATACCGAACTTTGCCACTTTCCACAACATCATTCAAGGCTCTCATGATTTCTTCCCTGGGAGTATCGCGATCGAGTCTGTGGATCTGCAGGACATCGATATATGTTCCTAATCGAGCAACGCTCTTGTCCACAGCATCAAGAATATGCTTTCTGCTCAAGCCAACCCGGTTGACCATCTCCCCATCATTTGTGCGAAGCGTCGAAATGTGTGGTTGTGTTCCATCTTCAGCAACACCGAAATAGCATTTACTAAGGATAACAACCTTGTTTCTTGGAATTGAGTATTGCTTTAAAGCTTTCCCGATGATTTCCTCGGATTTTCCGTTGGAGTAAGTATCTGCAGTGTCCCATGTATTCAATCCGAGATCGTATGCGTGTTTCAATAGTGGAAGAGCTTCGTCCTCGTTAATTACCTTATCATGTTAGCAATGTGCCTGGTAACAAATCAAATTGAGGAATAGCTACCCAATCTTGCCATTCGGATGATCCAAAAGACATTGCACCAAAGATAACCTTGGAAATCTTTAATCCCGAGTTACCGAGTCTTGTGTATTCCATCTTAAGTTCTTTGGGGGCCGACATGTTGTACCACTGTGATGTTCTCCGAAAGCTTTTGACCTTGTACATCAAGTTTCGGAGGGAAAGAATTTTGAAACGGAGAGATGAGATTTCCTTAACTTTTGGAATGACTCAAGGTATTAGAAATCTAGCTATCTGCAGGTGAGTTTTATTTGCCAATTCATGTGGAGCTACCCCTCATTGAACCACAATTGAGCTGCCGCTTTCCAGATCCGATATTCGATATGGTGATGTGATATGGGCCTGTGGTTTGCATAGCACCTTCTTCTTTGCTCGTCCCTTTCTTTTCCTTTCTTGTCGTTTTATACGCTGGTGCATTTGATACTAATCGTGGGAACTATGGGTGATAGATCTATGATTCGAGCAATTCTGATGATTCATTCTCAGCTCACCTGGCTTGTTGTCAAGAGGGCTAGGAATCATTGTCAAGGTTGATATACTGTGAAGTTTTGAGAGTATTGTAAAGCTCCCAATCAAATAGTTTCAAGAAATGAGTGTAGAAAGCCTATATGTACTGCTACACAATAGACAGATGTGTCTGGGACCAATTCAAAACACAATTATAGCAAAAAAGAACAAGCACTCAACTGACTCTTTTGATGAAGGGGTCAACATGCATTTTCTCGGATTTTATACCCGACTAAACCCGCTAAAGCTAAGATAAAGGGTACTGATAAGCATTGCATTCTCATCCCATTCCACCTTCGTGAGATTGAACCCTTGCTTTGTACTTTACATACATTGTAATCAATTTGCTTGAACTTTAAGGAATTCAAGTCTTGGCCTCCAAACAAACTCCTCTTTCGTTGATTCACTCATGTATTTTCTCAAGGAAAACTACAACAATCCCAAGTACACGAAACGGTAGAAACTCAACAGCAGAACTAGCTCATACACAGCTTCCAAAATGTCCCTCACAGTGTTGACGGACTCGGACATCAAACATCTTCTTCAAGACCTCACTCTAAAAGATCTGGAACGGTTTCAAGATCAGATGAGAAGATCTCTTCATGAGTATTCCACAGGAACTCAGGATGATGACTGCTGCAGTTTGCATCAACCTAGAAGAACAGTGCTTGAGTCCAAGCAAAAAAGGACAACGCTATTCATGCCCTCAACTTCATCTGCGGGAATTGGAATGAAAGGTAGGCTCCCTTTCTTAGTTATATTCTAACACCAAATTTTAACACCCACAGTTGTTACTCTTCCTCAGCCAGGCTCTTCCAATGATGCTTCAGACTCCGACTCTATATCTACCTCTTCATCAACTAAAAATCCAAGTACCCCTCAAGGCTCTCTTACACTCATGGATAAAACAGGGCTGCCATTCGGCTTTCTCAATGCATCAGAAACTACTGCTTTTCGCACAGCTCTAGCTTCCTCTCTTCTTATTACACCCCGTACCAAGGTCAAAACTATAATCGTATTTGGTGCTGGAAAGCAAGCGTTTTGGCACGTCCGCCTTGCTCTCATTCTCCGCGGTCCAACTATAAAACAAATAAACATCATATCTCGCGCTTTTACGGACCGAGTGCGCGATCTAATGAAGTCATTTCTCGAAGTACCTACTACTACGAAGGAACGTGAAGGTTGGACCAATGTGAAGTTCTCTGTTCTTAGCCCTGCCTATGGAGAATTTGCTCGTCTCGAGAAAGAATACATTCGAGCTTCGGATGTCATCTTTTGCACAACTCCATCAACCTCGCCATTATTTCATCATTCTATTTTAACAAATACGGAAGGCAGGAAAAAGGGACGCCTTATTGTCGCCATAGGCAGTTATAAACCTCATATGATCGAAATACCTCTTGAAGTCGTGGCGCAAGCTGTGAAAGTTCATGGCAGTGGCCATCATTTTCATAGACATGCCGAAGAAGGCGGGGTAGTCGTAGTTGATACGATAGACGGATGCAAACAAGAAGCAGGCGAAATAATTCAAGGTAATGTTTCGGCAAAGAATTTGGTTGAATTAGGCGAACTGGTCATGCTATCTCATGGAATCGATCCTCTCAATCATTCCTCTGCCATTGATGATTCAGATGAATCTTCACGTAACTCACTCGACCTCCACAATTTACACATAGACGGGACTGGCAACGGTGACACAACACCAACCCCAAGTTCACCACTCTCCCCCACCTCTCCGCCTCTGGCTCGTAGCATGTCCAACGTATTTCAGTCCGAAAATTCCACCTCCCCCTCATCCTCCCGCAGCCCTTCTCGCAAATCTTCTTTCTCCTTCCGCAAACCTAGAACAGGATCCACAAGCACAAATACTACTAATTCAAGTGGTACATTAGGGATGCTAGGAAAGGAGGTACAGACAGAAAAGGAAGATTCAATGAGCAGATGGTTGAGGAATGGAAATGTTATATATAAGAGTGTAGGGATGGGTCTTATGGATTTGGTGGTTGGGGCGGAGTTGATCAAATTAGCGAGGGAAAAGGGGGTGGGTGTTTCTGTAGAGGGCTTTTGAAACAACGAGATGCATTTGAGATATGGAAATTTGGAGTCACAAAAAATTGATAGATTTACGACGAGAGACCACGTTAATGCGTTGCGATTGATACCACGGAAATTATGGAATTGGAGAATTATATGAAGTAAGGGGATATCATATCTAACATTCCTATCATACTTCCACGCTACATGAAAAACTCTTCTGAAGGAAGACTCCAATGATGGAATCATTATTTTCGCTTTCCGAATGTGTCTACATCCAACCCTTGACTTTGACCATCTTCTTTCCATCTTCAGTTTTCCGAGTATGTCTCTTGCAGCATCAAAAATTCAACTAGTTTAGCACAAACTTTTACGAGCATGAGCAAGAGCAAGGAGTTTCCCGCTGATCAAAAATCAGACTTGGGATTGATTATCATATCGTGGTGGTTGAAGTTTTGACCCTGGAACTGCGGGAGGGGGGAGATGTTAGTTGGTGAAACTATCTTGTCTTGTTAGATAATGGAGATCGGGATCGGGGTTGGGGTTGG
>PHWZ01000261.1:0-53452 GCA_004379285.1 Botryotinia calthae | reverse complement strand
CCTATATGCTTTTTCAATAAAAACACGTATCATATAAGCTATTCATCGTTCACCTGAGCCTGCTTCCCATATTAGACTATTCGTCTAATTCACCTCTGTCTACTACATATATACTATTATCCCTTTTATCTGCGCTCATGACCTACGATACAATCAATATTGTTCTCGTTATTGCAATACAAAATTGGAATAAATGGTTCGATCTTAAAGTATTTTTTAAGATTTGTGGTTAGTTTTTTTATTTATACAATATCTTTAGCTTTCTCATTTGCTATTATAATCTCAGTTTCTATTATAGAGAGAGAGGTAGATTTTTATTTTATCGAAGACTATACTACAACTTCACTATATCTGATCAGAGCCATGCTTTAGACTGATTTCCTATCTTCTAGAGATCCCCAAGTTGTATCTGAATATATTCGATATTTGTATAAAAGTATATTCAGTTTATTTGAATAGATTATATCGATCGAGAATGTACCTGCAAGATATTGAAGCAAATGCTTTGCAAATATCAAATGATTTTCCCCTAATGCTTACATGATACGAGCTAGTTGATCTACAGTATATGCTATATCTAGTCGTATACAATTCGAGAGATATATAATGCTGCTGATAATAGAGAGATATAAAGTCTTGTTGTCTTCATTGAGAAGTTCTTTTTCGTTAGTATTCTGGACAATTGTGCTTGGGGGAAGTGGTAGATTTTTTGTATCAACACCAATAGTAATATTAAATTTCTAAAGAATCTTTTTTGTATAAATAGATTGATAGATTTTGAGGGATTTATATCAATGATTTTGTTTTATCTAGATATTTAGAAATATATTGGTTTCATTTAAATCTTTACATTTCCATTTGTTTCTAATCATTTTTTTTATCGAATTGATCTTGATGTGTTTTTTTATTATTAGTAAATTATTTATATATAATAGGATATATACTCTTTTTCCTATAAAGAGATTAGGATTAGCTATTGATTTAATAAAATTGATTTTTTTAAAAAAATTTCAAACAATATTTTATCAAATTTTAAAGACTTGTTTTAATTTGTAAAATGACTTTTTCAGTTTGAGTGTTACGGGAGCTGCCTCTAGGGTCACGTGGAAGTGTTTAGAGATCTCTCGAGATGGTTTAGACTAGACTTCAAATAGGAATTTAATAGAATAATAACTGGTTACAATTCTTGTAACTATAGTAATGAAATTAATGATTATTCTTGAGTATGAAGCTCTATATTTAATGAAATCCCATTCCTTATATAGATCTTCATTCTCTATAGAATCCTAGATTCTATTTTCTTGGAGCCCTTTGAATCCTAAACTTCAAAGCTTTTGGCTCCTTGGATCCTAAACTCTAAGACTTCTGGCTCCTTGAATCCTAAACTTCAAAGGCTTCTAGTTCTTTGGATTTTAAACTTCAAAAACTTTATCACATAAAACTCTATCTTGTAATCCTTAAAATCCCTCATTCTGGATTTAGGCTTATTATAACCCTATATATGATAGCTAATCTAGTTTAATTCTGTGATTTGTTATTTTGTTATTAAATTCGTTATAATATTATCCCCTTCTTAACTTAATACTTATCCCAAACATTTTTATTAACAATCATTTTCCCAACATAATCATAGCAAATACTTTCAATATATTATCTCCTACTAAAATCTTCAAATATTGATAATGTATTCTTCTTTTTGAAATAATTCAAATCTATGGTTTCGCTAGTATACCTTATTCCAATTGTTTTTGTTATAATTGTTATTGTATTGTACTGAACAATTGTTTTCAATGTTGTGGTGAGTGTGTCTGTTGTAGATCTCGTTGCAATGTTATTCAAGCCTTTGTAGATGACCTATAAAATATTCGTTTGGAAGAAGAATGTTTTCAGTTTGAAAGAAATATCGCTTTCGAAGCTATAATATCTGGTTTTGTTTATGTTTGTGCTTTTGAACTGAGATAACAGGAATTACGTGAGTGTGGTCGTGAAATGCTTTGTTGTTGGCTTAAATTCTTAAATGAGCTCGATACTCTAGAAAAAAAGGAGAGATTGGAAAATGAGTATGTCGTAAGGGAACAGAAAGCAGTGTCTGCTTCTATTGCTAATCTTAGCAATAATTCCTTTGTTTTCGATCTTTCTTCTTTGAATTCTTCGCTCCTAGCTTCAATAAATTCTCCCTCTTTCTAAACAAATCAGAATATTTCTAATAAAACGCCTCCAACTTTTCAGGGCAGTTAAGGTTTCTCTTAAATTCCTATATGTTTTTTGAATATAAGTAGTCTAATCATTTGATCAAATATTTGATCTTGTTCCTAACATACTTGTAATCTAGTATTGTTTTTATATTGTATATGGCGTTAGGGTTGATTGGTTCGATTTCTGTAAATGGTGCATTCGACACTTTTAGTAGTACTGGTTTGAGTAAGGATATATGGAATACTGAATGGATATTTATTATATCTAATAATTTCAATCGATAATTAACCGTTCCTATTACTTTATCAATCTTGAATGATTCTAGTTTTCTGTGATTGAGTTTATTGCTTGATCTCTTGGTCTCGATGTTTCGTTGTAGCAAATAAACTTTATTCCCCTTTTTAAGTGTAGATTCTATATTATGTTTTGTATTATAATAGACTACTGTTTTGGATGATATGAATTTTAAATCAAGAACAAGTTACTCTTGCAAATCCTTCAACTATTCGATTTGTATTATTGTTGATTCGGTATTTACTTTTTATAGTATCGAAGTTTGGTATGTTTGAGGATTAAACCCAAAGTTAGCACGTGCTGGTGTTATCTTTGTGGTTTCCGTTTCCGATGTATTATATACGAATTGTACTATAGGTAATAGTTCTACCCAATTATTTTGTTGATAATTTATATAGTATTTAAGATATATTTTTATTGTTTGATTGGTTCTTTCAGTCTGTCCATCTGTTTGTGGGTGAAAAGCTATCGATAGCTTTCTCTTAATACCTATAAATACTAATAAAGTAATCCAGAATTTCGAGGTAAAGAGTTTGTTTTGATTCAAGATTATCTCATTTGGTATTCTGTGTATGTTTATTATATTTTGGAGGAATATATATACTAGCTGTTCGGTATCCTATGTTTCCTTAAATGGTATTATATATACAAATTTCGTTAGTCTGTCTATTATATTGAGTATCGTATTATATTCAATTTTTGTAATAGAATCTTTTGAGAGTAATAGTTTGATTACAAAATCTTATGTGATAAACTTCCATAGTTGAGAAGGTATATTTAGGGTTTGGAGCTGATTATATAGAGTATATCTCGAAAACTTGTTTTGTATATAAATGTTACAATTTCTAACAACTTCTTCAATTATTGTTTTCATTTGTAGAAAATAATTGATTTCCTGTATTCTTATAAAAGTCCTTACAATCCCTTAATATTCATGTGCCGGTAATCTGTATTGTTCCATCACAAATTCCTTAGTCATTTGATTCGGAATATATACCTTCCCTTGGAAGTATATAATATTATCTTCTATAGTGAATCCTAATTCTATTGCCTTGTGTATACATATAGCTGTAGCATCCTTGTCATAATATGATTAGATTTGTTTTCTAAAATAATTATCTTTTAATAAATATATAGCTGTAAGCTGAGGTATATTATAGATTAGTGATTCGCCTTCTTTCTTGAATATAGTATATGATTTATAAAACTTGTTTTCTTGATATTCTGGTTTTCGGCTAAAAACATTGGCTTTAGCGTTTTCTGATTTTTTAATATATGAAATTCTAAAATTGTAATTGGTCATAGTCTCCGACTATTTAACCTATCGTTTGTTTAACTGTTTTGTTATAATGAAGTAAACCAAGTTCTTATAATCTATATACACTTATACTGTGTATTTTGATTTCTCTAAATATACTCACCATTCCCTAAATGTATCTACTATCGCTAATAATTTTTTGTCATAGATTTCGTAATTTAATTCGGCTAGTGATAGTTTTCGAGAATAGAATGCAATTGGTTATTATTTCTTATTCTAGCCTAACTAACTCAGAACTACTCCTATAGCGAAATCAGAAGAATCTGTTTCCACTATAATTTCTTTCTCTGAATCAAACGTCAATAATATTAGCTCTTCTACCACTACCTGTTTAAATATATCAAATAACTCCTATGCCTTAATTGTCCATTCGAAAATCCTTTGATCTTTTCTAATTAATATTATTAAGGGTACTATAATTCCTAAATATCCCTTAATAAATTATCTATAGAAATTAACAAATCCTAAAAAGGATTATATTTCTTTGATAATAGTTGGCTGCTTCCATTCGAGTACTACCTTAACCTTGTCTTTACTTATCTTAAGCTTTTAGCTTGATACAATGAATCCCAAAAACTCTATCTCTGCGATATAAAATTCGTATTTGCTTAGCTTATATAGTAAATCTGTTTTAACTAAATATTCAAGTATATTGCTAATATCCCTAATATATTAAATCTTACTGTTCAAATATATTAGAATGTTGTTCAAATAGTATATACAACAAGTATTCAAATATTGCGATAGTATATTATTTATAAGCCTTATAAATATAGTTGGTGTATTAGTTAGTCCGAATGGTATAACTTGATATTTGTATAGCTCGTATTGTGTCTTAAAAGCGGTTTTCTATTCCTCGCCTTCCTTCATTCTAATCAAATGATAACCATTTCATAAATCCATCTTGATAAATATTGTAGCTCTATTTAATCGATTTTTTAATTCCATAGCTAATGGAAATAGATATCGATTTTTCTTGATAAATGTATTGAGTTTCCTATAGTCTACAACTAATCTCTTAGTATTATCCTTTTTAGATATCCATATAGTTGGACTTACCACTTAGGATGTAGATTCCCTAATCTATTTTTTGACTAAATTGTCATTGATATATTCTCTAAATATTTTTAACTCATCGATTGACATTAAATAAATTAAAATATACACAAACATCTTACCTTCCTCCAATATTATCTCATAATTCTATAACTTATATTCCGGTAAAGCCTTATAATTCCCAGACTCCCTAAAGATCTATTTGTATTTTTTGTACTATTCTGATATCATAGAATTCTCTTTTACCTCAATTACAATTTCATACCATATCATTAGCTTTTGTATTTATAAAAAAAATATACTATCCTTCACTTTTAATAAAGAATCCTAGATTAGATATCCTACATCACCAATATTATTCACATTCAACTCTCCTTGATACATATTACATCTCACAGATGCCTCTAGTATATCCTTGTGATTACTTTTACACTAATCAAATAATACTAATCCTTATATCCAATCTATTTTCAAATTATAAGCCTTCAACCAAGGCATCCCTAAGATAATCTATTATTAATCTAATAATATAATATTAAACTATATAACCTTTGTATACTGAATTATACTCATTTGTACTAATATTATCTCCTGTGAAATCTTTCTATTAGACCCTGCTAGCTAACTATCAACTAACTACTATCAATAAAGATATTGTTTCATCTAAAATAATATTCCCAAATACTTCACAGCTTCTAATGTAATAAAATTTTCTATAGCTCCTAAATCTATCATAACTGATTATATATATCCATTTATTTTAACCTTACAATATATCTGTCCTGCTTGTCCTGTAGCATTTAGCTGTAATATAACTCTGCATTCTTTTACAAAGTTATCTATACCTTTTTGTTATTTCTTAATTCTCTTTCTCTTTAAAAACTATCTGATAACTTTTTTGTCAAATCAATGAATTCCACAGAATTCTTTATAATAAGCAATCCAGTTTATCCTAGCGTATTCTACTTCTGTTTCTTCCTAAGAACTTTCCTTTGTTATATCTTCTTTTATTACTAAAAGTATTAGAATTCAATAATATTCTATTTCTTATAGATTTAGAGTGTTTAAATCTTTTTTGTTTTATAATAATTCTTTATTTAATCGCTATAGTTCTTCGAAAATAATAGTATTAATATTCTTAAATAGGTCTATATCCTTATAGAATGTAAAGGTAGCATTGAATTAGCCTTTACCAAACTTAGATTTGAAACTATCTTTTTTTGCTTCTGTTTTCTTGCTTCGGCAACTTGCTACCCGATACCCTACTTTTCTATATTCAAAGTATAAATTATTTTCTTATCTTTGTTACTTTTCCTAATCATTATTATTATTTATATAATATATAGTATCCAATTTTATAGGATCCTTATATCGCTATAAATTGTATCATAATTTACTCTCATTTTTGTAATAGCATTCTTACTTTTGATTGGCTTGGGATTTGTAGAATCGCTGATTCTATTTGTATCTATATAAACGATTATCGATTTCGATAAAGCTTTTGATTAATTTGTTCAGGTTTGTATTCTCGCTTTCTTTATCAAATTCTAAACATACTTCTGATTTGAATCCCTTGCAGTAATGACTCATGATTGCGGTTTCGTTTCATTTAATAGTTCCTATATATCTTCGAAATTTTATAGTATATTTCAATACTGAACCTATCTACTTGAAACTAAAAACCTTTTTTTCTACTATCTCTAGCTTATTAGAATTCCCAAAAATTTTTCAAATCTTAATCTTGAATCCTTCAAAACTATTGAAGATTGTTTTAGTGGATTATATACAAACTTATTTGTCATACTCGAAATAATTGCGCAAATATAATTGAATTCATTTGTTTGCTTTTTCTTTGAGGTAAGATACTATCTATACACTTTTAAATTCTTTAGTGGTAAACTTATTTTCATTGAATTTAAAATAGATTTCAAATTGTAAAAGGAATATATCGAATTTCTATCGATTATCTTGATATTTATCAGATAAGGTAATCTTAAGAGTCTCAATAATAGTAATCTTTTTAGAAGTATCCATTATTTCGATATTATCGGTGTTTATTGGTAAGGCATATTGTTTTCCTAAAGGATTAATGAAAGTCATATTACGATTGGATATATTGAATCAATACTTGAAGTAGAAATGGTACTCAAAGTATTATGGGAGCTATTTTTAGGATTACATGGAAATGTTTAGAGATTTTTCGAGATAGTTTAGATTAGATTTCAAATAGGAATTCAATAGAATAATAACTAATTACAATTCTTATAATTATAGTAATGAAATTAATAATTGTTCTTAAGCATGAAGTTTTATATTTAATGAAATCCCATTCCTTATATAGATCTTCATTCTCTATAAAATCCTAGATTCTATTTCCTTAAAGCTCTTTAGATTCTAAACTCCAAAGCTCCTGACTCCTTGAATCCTAAACTCCAAGGCTTCTGGCTTCTTGGATTCTAAGCTTCAAAGGCTCCTAGCTCCTTAAATCCTAAGCTCCAAAGGCTCCATCACATAAAACCCTATCTCGTAATCCTTAAAATCCCTTATTCTGGATTTAGGCTCATCATAACCCTACGCGTGATAGCTAATCTAGTCTAATCCCGTGACCCGTTATCTTGTTACTGAATCCGTCGTAACATTGAGGTATAGTTTGTTTTTTATTTTGATTTAGAAAAAGATTAATTCGAAAAATCTAGGGATTTTTATTAGAATTTTTATATTTGTTAGTTCTTTATTTAGAAATACAATATCAATATCTATATTATCGATTTTAAAATCTTCTATTACAACTTTAGCCAATAAAGTATATAATATTAAATACCTTACTACATTAGCAAAGATCTTTTGAAAGTTTATTTCATATTTCTAAAGATATCTCTTCACAATTAATTGTATTTTTCTTCGAATCAATTTATCAAAGCGATCTAATTTGTTTCTCAGAATATATTTGCTATTTAATAGCTTTCTGCCTGTGGGTACAATCCCATATAGAATTTCGAAGATATTATTATCCTTTAAACTTTGCAATTCACTTTTGATTACTTCTATCCATACTTGGGTATCCCCTTGTACAATATCTTCGAGCTCTATTGATTCCTCAAGTATTGAATTAGAATTGCTGACTAGAGAGTTTTCAGGATATATAAAAGCAGTATATAGTACAGCTATATATTAAACAATCTAATCGCTGAAGATCTTTCTAAGCTGTTTCTTGTAATCTTTGTTCAGAGTATCTCGAACTAAAACAGTTATAAAAACAGATCTCACTTTTGGAATCTCTACAATTATTTGTATTCTTTATTTTGATAACTGAGATACTTGTACATCTTGTATTAACTCAATTGCTTGTAATTGTCGTTGCTGTAATATTGGTAAAGGATAAATTCGAGTTTGTTGCTTATTCTAAGTTTGAACAATTTATTGCTCATTGGTGTATATTTCTTGTATATCTTTTTATATCAATTGTATTCTTTTCTTTATAGAATTCTTTTTGTTTTGTAGAAGAGCTTTTCTCTTTTTCACTAACCCTGGCTATTCTGGAAACACTTTTTGTAAAAGGTTTTTAAGGGGATATTTGTATTTATCAAAGTTAATATTAACTGTTCTAATTATTTTTATTGAAAGGAGATTGAAGAGGTGATAAATATTATTTCTATTTATTCTAATCATAATATAATCTCCCTTGAATATTCTAAACTCGAATTTCTTTATAGTTTGACCTGATTGCTAAGGATTTCTGATTTAAACCTTGTAACCAAATATTCTAAACTTTTTGAAATCAGGTTATCTACTATATATAGCTTTGTATAGGTTAATAACTATAAAAAGTAATCCGGCTTCTTTATAGGGTAGTGTTTTGGTAGAAGCTCTGTTTTTAAAATATACAATATACTTGACTATAAATTCCCATATATTTGATTGAATGTTAAATTCACTTATTAACGATTTCACTTTCGCATTAATATCCTGAATTTTTTTTTAGTAATTTTATTCATTGAGTACTTTCTAAAAAATGAAGATTTGAATATCAAGCTTTTTTTTCTTATTTCCAATTGAAATTATATTTTGAATTCATTTTTTCTATTATCTGCTCTAACAATTACAACTTTGGAATTAAACTCTAATTTAATCTGATTAATAAAATTCATTAAGATAGATATTACAATATCTACCGTTTTATCTTTTATAAAAATAACCTATATAGATCTTGTAACATTGTTAATGATTATTAAAAAATATTTGTTTTTGTTTTTGGAGAATTCTTGTATTTCAAAAAGATTTATATAAAAATAATATAGTTTTGTATATATACAAATCGCAATTTGTTTATTGAAATGTTTTCTTATCCTTCTTGCAAGGTAAGATTTATAAGCTTTTCGACCGGTAGTTTTCTTTCTCTTAATGTAATATAGACCATTTAAGGATTTCTTGAGTTTATCCATTTAGTTATAATTGAGATGGCTAAGACAACAATATACAATCTTAGCTTTTTTATTATCCGTATTGATTTCCTTAGATTCGAAATCCGAATCAGCTATATAGATTTACTGAATAAAGAATTATCGAATAATATAACTGCCATTCATATATCTAACAGCTATTTCGAGTTGTCCATTTTTTCAGTATAACACTATATCCCCTTCGAAAATAATCTTTCGATTTGTTTCGGCAAAAGCACTAATTGAAATAAAATAATTGTTTCGAAAATCCTTAATATATCAAATATTATTTAAGATGAGGTTTCCGATAGTCACTATTCCAAATATAATACTTAAAATATATTCATTGCTCACAATCTTGATTCTTTTTGTAATACCCTATTGTATTACATTTGAAAGATTTTTAATAGAACCAATGAAATAATAAAAGGCACCTGAATCTAGGATTCATTTGTTATTAGAAAGATATATATGTATTATAATAGAAGAATAAATGGAATTAGTATATTCATTTACTATAATTATTTGGGCATAAGTATCACTATCAAAGTTCTTAATTTTAAACTGAGCCTTTTTTATATTCTTAAAGATAATACACTTTCTCAAAAGATAACCTTTTTTCTTACAGAAAAAATAAAATCGAATAGCAACCTTATTAATTCTATCCAATTTTAAAAAAGAAACTATTAAATCCTTCCCATTTCCAAAATATCCTCCACAATTTCTTCCTCTCCTACCTCGAACTTTCCCAGCTCCCCATCCTCGAATAGCTCTCACAGCATTAACTAATACATTAGTAATTCGAGGAACCCCTTTCATCTATTGTAAAATCCAAACTGCCTTTTGTAATCCCAGTTTCAAGATAATAATTAGGGTTCGTTATTGCTACCAGATGGAGATATTAGAAAGAGTGCTCAAAAATTGAGTGTAGATGTTCTTATTAGAGATCGGACTCTTTAAAGCAGATGTCAAGTATTATAGATGGAGTAAACGATTGAGAAAGATTTGGATAGTTTCTGTATTAGAATTGAAAATCTCGTATATAAATAATCTTCGAATATTTTCAATATTTTGATAACTAGAAGATTTGTTAAAGGATAGAATCTTTTTCTATATATTTACAAGATTACCTACTCTTATGAGAGGTATAATCTGAGTTCGATAAATAAAAGTGAAACAATAATTTAAAATAGAAACTGCAATTCCTTTTTGCTTTCTCCAATCAACAATATTATTACAATTTTCAATTGGTGTTACTTCGTCATTTATATATATATCGAGATAGAAAGATACAATCATTGCACCTTCAAAAGTATTATAGAATTCGATCCAATTATTATTATTGAAGATAACAATTATTCCCTATTTTGTATTGATAAATATTTTGGTAGCTATAATATAAAGGATGGGAGTGAGTAGGATTCGAAGTATAAAAATTGAGATATAAATATATAATAATAAATAAAATTGAAGTTTATTATAACACAGTGTTTATAATTTATCAAAAATAGATTAACAAATTGTATGTAAGGTAAGATAGAATATATTATATATTGTATATGACTAAAGTCTGTAGAATGGGAAGCTTGGAAGGAAGAGTTTTATGGTAGTGTGCATGTGCCACACGTGCTACACATGTGATTTCCAACAAATTTAGTAATTGTAATAAAGCCCTAAGCGAATACAAAAGAGACTAGCTCTTTTAGTAAGCCTTTATAAGGCTTACTACTTTCAATACGTAGCTAGCTCTTTAGACAGAATACAATTAGACATACAGGACCTATGATATTCGTGGGTGCTATGTCTTCCGTATCCTTCTCGTACCAACAGATAGAGAAGGCTGTTATTAGAGTTGTGATGATGAGTGTAGTATACGGAGGGAAGAGGCTTGGAGATGAATGGCTATGGAGGTGGGTTATGCATGAGAGCTGGTGCTAGGGTATTAGTGATAGTCATTGTACATTATTCTCATTTTCTCAAACTTCTATATATATAATTATTCGAGGTTCCTGATAGTTGAGGCTTCAGTTCCAAAACCAGGGAACAATTCCTGCAATCACTGAAAGCTCATATTTAACATTGAATGTCCTGCTGTTGATAACTGCAAGATATGCAATCCGTTCTAAAAGTATAAAAGAAAAAAATGCCCAAGGGCTCTGATTGTCTCTGCTTTGATTACATTTTGACAACTGAGTTTTTCTAACCATTGGAGGAGAAGATGGTATAGCATGTAACACAAGTAGACTTTTTGACTGCATTCCTATCTCAGTTTTCTACCTCAAAGATGTGCCTACTTACTCATCATTCTTTCCAGCTATTCAACTATCCCTCTCCTCTTCCTCTTTCAAAATTTCATCACTCCCAACTTCCTCTTCATTCCCTTCTCCCTGATCCTTTCCTTCTCCTTCTCCCCCCAACTTGAATCTTCCCAACAAATCTTCCACGCGTTGAATTCTATTTCTTGCAACGCATGCAGCTCATCTCGAAGCTTCAATATTCTTGTCTCCGCGCCCACTCGTTCTTGCTCTACGTAGTAGATCTGTCGAAGAAGAAACTCAACCTTCTTGGATGTCTTTTTCTCTGTATCACGGTCAACGTAGATGTTGCCTGTGTTTGAATCTGGGGATCACCGTTGTCGAGGTACAGTTGGTATCATGGTTGGTGACTGGGCTACTGTGTCTGGTGCTGGTGCTGGAATAACGGCTGTCAATGGCGAAGTTGAAGTCGATACTGAAGGCGCGGGGGGTGGAGTTGAGCCCGAGGCTGGGACTGAGACCGAGACTGGATTTGTGTCTGACATTGTGATTAATATTTGACTTATGTATGTTTTCGGTGGAGAGTGTAGTGAAGTATGCAGCAAGAAACAATGGGAACTCATCGAGGGTCTTTATACAAGTTTAAGTCCTTATTGTCTGATTATAATCCTAAATTTCATTGAATAATTGTTTCAACCTATTGAGAGACGCACCATAGAATCTCAAGGATTGTATAGAGAATCAAAAGTTTGTTTAGGAAGAAATGTTCTTGATGTATCTCGCAGCTTCATGGGATATCAGTATAATACATGAAATCTCTCTGAGTATCTGGAATTTGTATCTTGCCAATTGCACCAAATTGACTTAAACAGCCTTGTTTCGGTAATGGATTTCACCATTTAAAATAAGTGAAATAGATATCGAATCCTGAGATCTGCAAGATATTCATTCCGCTGCGTGCGAGTTAAAAAAAAACAAATAAAATGGAAATCTCTCCAAGTGAATGTAAAATGATTTCAAGCTATGCAGCAGTGCCCTGAAAAAGATTGAAGCATACATTTGAATGAAGCGCGAAAGAAAAAGGGCTGGCAGAATCTCGTGGGAATGTCTAGCTGCTTCTAATGATGATAAAGATTGGAGCCTGTCCATATATCACTTCGATCAGTATCGATAGAAATTGTCTTGAACTTTCTCATTTTACAGTATGAATTTCGACATCCAAGCTTGTTTGTTCCATTCGATTCTAAAAATTAAGAACTTATTGTTCTGTTTCATCTTGAACATTCATGTTTGCTCTACATTATCTTTGTCGTTACCACATCACCACTCGCAGGGGATGGCCCACTGCAAATATTCATTCTTTTGAAGGTTTCGACGAAGTGTTTCTTTGAATTTCGAATGATCTGAAGGCATAATGACTGTTACAAGAATATTGTGGCGGAAGTGTCTTTTATTTCTTTCTCCATGCCTAACGCATGAATCTGCCTTTGCGTTTCAAAGCAAGACATAAGGCAAAGCAGAATTAAAAGAACGGCAGCAGACCATAACTTGCCTAATCTAGATAATATAAAGAATAGCGATATCATTTAATTCCTTTCTCGTGTACAACAACTCCATCATCTAATTTCGCCCTAAACAAAAATGGCAACTTCATCCCCTTCCCGTACTCCAGTTCTACGTCTCCGTCCGCTCTCTGAATTCGACAACCCCTCCCGAGAATTCATACACGCAAGAGTAGCCAGCGATGTCGCAAGATATTACGATAAAGCAGAATCAGCACCGAATCCTATATCTGTCGATATTGGACCAGCGTACTACCCCGAATTTTCCCACCAGAAGTCCTGGGAACTAGAGTCTCCTGAAAGATGCGAACCTATTTCGCGAACCGAGTCGCTTTTTGCTTCTCCTATTGGAAGTCGTCCTCCCTCTCTGGTTGAGTCCACGGGTAGTATGATTACTCACGCCTCGTCTCAGACTGACGACTCCACAGAATCTAGAAACACGACAATGAGAGATGACGAATCAATCAAAGATCGAGACGAAGCAACGGAACGGAGCTCCAATCTACTTGAACAACTCCTGATGGAGAAGTCAAAAAACTTGATCTTGGAAAAGGAAAGAGACGAGGCAATTCTCAGTACCGCAGAAACCAAGACGAAGTACGAAATTATAGAGAAGGAAAACGATGATGCCAAGCACCAATTGTGGGAGATACGGTATCAGATGAATAAACTGGAGAAGAGGAAGACAAGTCTTTTCGCAAGCGAGAAAGTAGCATTGATACAGGTGGAGAGAGACCAAGCTATCTTGCAAGCAGAGGCGAGTTTGAAATTGCAGAAGAAGGCGGAGAAAGAAAGAGATGAGGCAAAGCGACTTCTAGTTGAGGTTACAAAATGGCAGAACGAAAAATTGGGGGAGATCAATGAAGCAAGACGACTCGCGACGAAGAGTTTTGAAGATATGGAGTTGGCAGAAAGAGAAAGAGATGACGCGTTGCAGCTCGCATCTGAGAGATTAAGTCGGATGAATGAAGCGCAGCGAATCGCACTGGTGAGATTGAACGAGGTGGAGCTGGCGCAGAAGGAAACAAATGAAGCTCGACAACACGCAGCAGAGAGCTTGGGAAAATGGATTAGCTTGGAACAAAAATACGAGGAAGAAAAGCATGAAACGCATTTGTTGCGAACGGAGGTGGAGAGGATGAAAGAGGAGAAGAAGGGACGGGGTTACTGGACATATTTCCTTGGTGCATTGTTCGATTGAGAATAATTTGAGCAACTGTGCTCATGTTTTGGATCATGCTTCGAGAATTGCGAGGGTAAATTTTGGGAAACTGCTAACCGGATGTAATCCAGAATGGTACAACTGGTGGATTTATCTCAATCTTTTCCGCAGTTAATAATTTTGCAAATAAGTGCTATTGAATTTTTCCACCACACTACCATTTTGACCATAGTTTATACATCTTGAATTTTGATGGCCAACCAATTCTATACCAACGCATTGCCACGATTAGATTCAAACATCCTAAGAAACTTGAACAAATCCTCTCTTTTTCTTACTCGATCCATCGTCCTCCTCCCAAGTCTCCTCATCCACATAGTCCTTAGTCCCCATATCCTTGACTCTCTCCCCGGCAATCTTCAAGGCTGCCAAATTAAATCCCATCTCATCCTTTTGTCTCTTCAAACTCTTTCTTAAGTTCTCCTTAACACCATCCAACATAGTCCTCATAGTTTTACTTGAAACAATCTGTTTTTGGTGTGTTTTCAACATGAAGAATAAGATTCGACAAGTAAGTGGTATGTTCATCTCCTTTTGGGCAAAAATGTTTAAGAATGTGAAGAGCATTGGGAGAGTAGAGAATGGAAGAACGAGCAACGCGTCGTGAAGAGCTGCGGCTTTGATTTTCTGGAGAGTATTAAGAACATGTCTTTCGGCACTGATATTACCGAGAGCCATGAAAAGGAGGTTGCGGGCTGGAGGAGCGGTATTAGGATTGGTGGCTTTGGCGAGTTCATATTCAGCCATTAGTTCCAGATCGATGGTACCAATTTCAAGGGCTTCGACAATCTTTTCTCCAGCCATCAAAGTCTCGGTTGTTTGTTTTCCGGCGGCTCCAACTTCATTGTCGTCATCTTCCTCGTTCTTATCGGGATTCAGAGATGTTGTCAAAGTTGACTCATATAACTCTTCCAGCTCCTTCTCCTTCTCTTCCTCGAGGAATATCTGCTCGTCAGTTTGCTCCCACACTCGAATACTTTTATCGTGACTTGCACTGACAAAAAAGTCACCTGTTCGACTGACTGCCAAAGCCCAGATTTCACCGTGATGGCCATCTAATCTTTGGATCTGTTCGAATTTGTCTCCATCCCAGTACTTGATCATTTTGTCCTTACTGGTACTGAAGAAATGATGCCCATTGCCATCTTGACTATGTGGAATAAATGCGACTTGTAGAATACTGTCTTGATGTCCAAAGAATGCTTTATGACAATCTCCGAAATCGAGACCCCAAAGACGTATATTCTTGTCGGCAGAACAAGTAACAATGAGTTTGCTATCAAAAGAGATATCCATATTAAGCACAGGCAATTTGTGACCATACAAATTTAGGAAGAGCTTTAGAGAATCGACGAAGAAGACCTTGACGGTATTGTCTAGGAGAGCCACAGCTAACAGACGTACATCTGGTGAAAATCTCAAGTTCAAAATATCATCTGATACTTTTAACGTTCTGGTATGGACAAGTCGTAATTTTGGGGCTTTCCGTGTGGTTCCGGGAATCTCTTCTTGAATGACCTCAAAGTTCCAGAATTTGGCTGACTTGTCTGCACTTCCGGATACTACAGAACGGCCATCCGGATGTACCTGTAGACTCCAAATGGCACCTTCATGTGCTTTGATACTTTCAATCATAGCAGTTGCAGTTACATCAAATAATTCCAGTTCCCCAGATTTTGTTCCAACCACTAGAATTTTATCTCCTGGCAAGAATGCACAGCATAGAGCATAGCCACATTCAAAACTTCGTATACAAGTTCCCTTGCGAACATTCCAGATTTTAATTCCACCATTAGATACTGATGCCAGCATCTTGTCGTCGGAACTCAGTGCCAACGCTCTTATATCTGCTCTGTGACCTGGCATTTCGACCGATAGTGTTCTTGAATAATCTGGCATTTCTTCGCTCTTCGATTTCTTACTTTTCTCTTTTGTGACTACTGTGTAGACCTCCAGTTGATTGTTCGAAGTTGCTATGAGCAATTGTATGGATTTGGTGCCTTTAATGCGTACCCAATCAATAGATCGAACTCTACCTCCCGTTCTCACAATGACGTATGGGACGAAAAAGTCTGTGATATCAGCAGTTGAAATGTCTTCGACCTTCTCATCCACTTCGTCAATTTCCATAGCTGATTTCTCGGTTGCGGCCAACTTTTCTCTTCTTCTCCTGCGCTTTCTTGCTAAGCTCTTCTTTACTTCCTCTTCTGATCGTATCCTCCATATTTCAACCGACTTTTCCGAACCATGAACCGAAAAGTAGTCTAAGCGTGGGTGGAAACTAATTTCGAGTGCCCTATCCTTTCCCTGTCGATGTAAAATTCCTCTGCCCTGGAGATATCGAGCTTCAACTGCACCGTTCACTTGTTTCGATAACTTGTATAGACCTGCTGTATCAATAGACCACACTTTCATTTCCCCATCGTTTCCAGCCGTGATACACCCAGTACCATCTGGTGAAGTGCCTAAAGCCCAACATTCTCCATTCGTTTGTGCAACATGAGTTTCGATACAGTGCTGAGATGTCATATCCCAGAGTTTGATGAGTGCATCCTTGCCAGTGGTGAGAAGAAATCCCTCAGATGAACTGTCCTCCACATCAACTACTTCTTCGTCTTCACCAGACTCTTGTGGCGCGCTGGGTTGAATGAATTGGAGTCCGGTGATCTGATCCTTGTGTCCTCTCAATTTGAACAAGCCAACCTCAGCAACTAGGTCCCATACAATAACATCTGTATCTCTCGAACCACTAGCTAACCGGACTCCAGATTTATCAAATGCTAGTGTAGTAATCGCAGACTTGTGTCCGTTGAATTTGACTAGAATAGTTGCAATTTTCGAGTCCCATAGTCGTATGCTACCATCCTCGTATCCGACGGCGAAAATATCTATGTCTGTTTTGCTCTGGGCAATGGCTGAAACTTGAGATTTACATTCATTGTCTCTCCATCGACTCAAAAGGGCTCCCGTCTTTATCTCCCAACACAATACCTCCTCTTTGGCGGCCACTATAGCTCTTCCTGAACCAGTATTTCGACTCGAGACGCCGGCTCCATCTGTTGACCAAACAACATTTGAAGTACTCGAATTGACAAGACCGAATGATTTCGAATGCTCGTATTTCCTAGAAGTAAGCAGGTCAGTAATTGCCAATCGCCATTTGTAACTTCGAGGACTCACAAGTAGGATTTAACCATATTTATAAACTGGCGCAAAAGTATTCATATGCAGTTTGAGAACCAGAACTTTTTTTCTAACCTATGCGATAAAATTCCTTAGTGCTACCGATAAGCATGGGTTTCAAGGGATTAAAAGCGGCAGCAAAATGAAATGCTTTTATCACAGAGTTCTCGAGAATAAGATGCCGCTTTAACACCCAAAGCTAAGCCACCCGCCCCACGTCGTCAGCAACCTGAGCTACAACAACACAACAGGAGAGCAGCAGCTTAATTCCCCATAGTGCATTAGTAGTACTGGAAACAGCACAACGGGAAGTTCAAGTCTCTTACACACCACCATAATGCTTCTTCTCGATTACCAAAATGTACTCATTCAATCCGTACTTACGGAGAGATTCTCAGGGTTTGTGTAAACCTGTATCCCAATGCTCAGCCGAAGCTAATTCAAATCAGAGCACCACCGGTGAACATTGACCAAACTGTAGCCGATTTCGACGGTGTCACTTTCCACATCTCGACCCCTGAAGCAAAGACAAAAATTCTTGTTTCCATACAAGTCAAGTGCTACGATGAACTTGTACGATATGGCGCTCAGCAGGTTCTTGAGCGTGAATATGGTCCATACGTTGTTGCGCCGGAAAGTGGTTACAATTTTTCGGTGCAAGTTGACTTGGAAAGTCTGCCAGAAGAGAAGGGTATGAATGCCAGTCACTATGTATGGCATATGCTGATGCAATATGTTTCCAGAAGCCCGAGATGATTTGATTAGACGCATATCTTTATTGAAACGAAATGCCATGGCGGTGCCATTCGAGCATGCCTTCACCGAATTCCACAAATTACTGGAGGAAGCATCGAAGTTCACATCCGAGGAAGCCCCCCAAGGTGTCAGAGAAGGTGGGGATGTTATGGCAATTCATTACCGTGACGAAGAAGCCATCTATATCAAGGCCAGTCACGACAGAGTTACTGTTATTTTCAGTACAGTATTCCGCGAGGAGACAGATAGAGTGTTCGGAAGGGTCTTTATTCAAGAGTTCGTAGATGCCCGAAGGAGAGCTATTCAAAACGCTCCTCAAGTATTGTTCAGAACCGACCCGCCATTGGAGCTTCAAGGAGTTCCAGGAGTAAAGGACAATGGCAGCGGAGATATTGGATATGTTACATTTGGTAAGCTCAAATTTTCTCCTGTGGTACCGTAAGCTTCTATTTTACCCTGCTAATTCATACAGTCTTGTTCCCACGTCACCTCACACTTCAACGAAGAGATGAAGTTATTTCCCACATTCAGACATTCCGTGATTACTTCCATTACCATATCAAAGCATCGAAGGTACTTTCATGAAACACGGTCAATTCATGATTTAGTATTAACTTCCCCTAGGCATACATTCACTCTAGAATGCGTACACGTACCGCAGACTTCTTGCAAGGTAGGCTCCTATTTCTGAAGGGTAGATATTGCACATTACTGACAATTAGTAGTTCTGAGAAGAGCACGTCCAGAGAACGAAGAGAAAGAGAGAAAGACAGCTACCGGACGCACTTTCAAGGTCCAAGGTTGAGAACAGAAGACGATTGGGAGTTTGGGGTAGGCGAATATATGACACGAAAATTTAAATTGAGCGATATTGCATGCCACAAAACTTCTAGGAGTTTTTGTTTTGTGAGTCGATACCATCTTGAATACCTTGTGATTTTGGCGTGATTCTTTGACACATTCCCCTTTTCATTTGTCTGTCTACTATTTATTACACTTCCCGACCTGGATCAATCAAAATTGTTGTGAGAACCTCGTGGAACAAACGGTAGGTAGGTATAGTTACTTTAAACGGACAAGATATCATAAAGCCATTAATAATTATTCCATTTAGCAGGTAACAAGTGAGCATCTATACCGGTGGAAAGGACATTTACTGAAACTGGGCAAGTATATCACGTGATACATGCATCAAATTTTAGCCTCGTGTGGCGGGTGGCTAGTAACACGAACTAGTGCTGGCTATCAAAGCTACTTCTCGATTACAAAATCAATACAAAATTATCCCATCCAAACACCAATGCGCGTCACTACAACTCGCCACTATGTCCGACACCGACTTCGAGACGATCAGGAAGCTACAGGCTGAGAGGAACGCTGCCTCTGCTGGTAAGAAGGGATCGAAGACATTTGATCCATCAAGTCAGCGAACTGATGTTTCCACCAAGGCCTCCTTAACAGAAAGCTTCGATACCAGTCTTTATGAGCGCGATGGCGGTGATAAGTTCGCAGGTTATAATACTTCCATCGCAGTGGCAGATGGTGATGATGATGAAATGGAGGAAGCTGATACCAGCCGAAGATTGGTAGGCCAATACACAGCTTCCAAGGAACAAATGAACGAATTCGCGCAGGGTAATGGGGTCGAGGAGGAAGATATTCTTTTAGGGAGAGAGAAAAGTGCACGAATTTCCGATCGCGAAACCGATTACCAAAAACGTCGACACGATCGAGTCTTGACTCCTACAAGAGCTGATGGGAATACTGAAAGCTATAGAGATGTCATGGCTAGAAGAGAACTCGAGCGTGAGGAAGAGAGAGTTAGGAAAGCCATTGAGGAGAAGAAGGCTAATGGCGAAGTTATCCACCATACTGCAACACTGGCCAAGGAAGGTAGTGGTTCTCCTGGTGATAAGGAAAACGACGAAGCTGGTTCCACGGAAGCTGTCGCAAGTGGACGCAAAAGAAAGAAGAGATGGGATGTTGGCACTGAGGAAGATACTAGCATGGCTCCACCATCAGCGGAGGGTAAAACCAAACGTTCGAGATGGGATCAAACACCAGTTGTTGTAGGTGCCACTGTTGACGAAACTCCAAGGAGAAGGTCTAGATGGGATCAAGCACCTGCTGCCACCCCCATGGGCAATCAAGGATTAGTAACACCAATGCATCCATCACAGATGGGCGGTCCATCTTTACCAACTACATTCGGAACTGATATATCATCGAGAAATGCGCCACTTTCAGACGAGGAGCTCGATATGATGTTGCCGTCTGAAGGTTATAAGATCTTAGAACCTCCGCCAGGTTATGCCCCAATACGAACTATTGCGCAGAAGATCATGTCTACACCATTGCCTACGGGGGGGTTTATGATGCAAGATCCAGAAAGTGGAAGACAATTAGCAAAACAACTCCCAACAGAAATACCCGGCGTGGGAGATTTACAATTCTTCAAGGCGGAGGATATGGCATATTTCGGAAAGCTCACAGATGGTAGTGATGAAAATTCTATGAGTGTCGAAGAACTTAAAGAAAGGAAGATCATGAGGCTCTTGCTCAAAGTTAAGAATGGAACTCCACCTATGCGAAAAACTGCTCTGCGTCAACTTACGGATAACGCAAGACAATTTGGCGCTGGTCCATTATTCAACCAAATCCTTCCATTGCTCATGGAAAAGACATTGGAAGATCAGGAGCGCCATTTGCTAGTCAAGGTTATTGATCGTATTCTCTACAAACTTGATGATCTTGTCAGGCCTTATGTTCATAAGATTTTAGTCGTCATTGAACCATTGCTTATTGATCAAGACTATTACGCTCGAGTGGAAGGCCGAGAAATCATTTCCAATCTCAGTAAAGCTGCTGGCTTAGCTCACATGATCAGTACTATGCGACCAGATATTGATCACGTTGATGAATACGTACGAAACACAACTGCTAGAGCATTTGCTGTTGTCGCTTCCGCATTTGGTATTCCTGCACTTCTTCCTTTCTTACGAGCAGTTTGTAGAAGTAAGAAATCGTGGCAAGCAAGACATACTGGTGTAAAGATTGTTCAACAGATCCCTATCTTAATGGGTTGTGCTGTCCTTCCTCATCTAAAAGGTCTGGTTGATTGTATCGGTGGTAATCTTAATGACGATCAAACCAAGGTTCGAACTGTTACCAGTTTGGCAATTGCAGCTTTAGCAGAGGCAGCAAATCCATATGGTATTGAAAGCTTCGACGATATCCTGAATCCGTTATGGACCGGTGCTAGGGTTAGTACAGAGTCTCTCTTTTATTCTTTAACAATTGAATAACAATTTACTGACTCACAAATAGAAACAACGTGGAAAAGGTCTTGCTGGTTTCTTAAAGGCTGTTGGATATATCATTCCTTTGATGGACGAAGAATACGCCAACTACTACACAGGACAAATCATGGAGATTCTTTTGAGAGAATTCTCATCTCCCGATGAGGAAATGAAAAAGGTAGTACTTAAAGTTGTTTCACAGTGCGCTGGTACCGATGGTGTAACAGCAGGATATTTGAAGGAGAATGTGTTAGATGAGTTTTTCAAGAGCTTCTGGGTTCGAAGAATGGCATTGGACAAGCGAAACTATAGACAAGTGGTTGAGACTACTGTTGATCTCGGTCAAAAAGTCGGTGTTGGCGAGATTGTGGAGCGTATCGTCAACAACTTGAAGGATGAAAGCGAAGCATATCGCAAAATGACTGTGGAGACTATTGAGAAGGTTATTGCTAGTCTCGGTGCTGCAGATATTGGCGAGAGACTCGAAGAACGACTTATCGACGGTATCTTGCACTCTTTCCAGGAACAGAGTGTCGAGGATATCGTTATGTTGAATGGATTTGGAACTGTGGTCAACGCTCTTGGTACGAGATGTAAACCGTACCTTCCCCAAATTGTCAGTACCATTTTGTGGCGATTAAACAACAAATCTGCGACTGTTCGACAACAAGCGGCGGATTTGATCTCTCGTATCGCAATGGTTATGAAGCAATGTGGTGAAGATGCTTTGATGGGCAAGTTAGGTATTGTTCTTTACGAATATCTCGGTGAAGAATATCCAGAAGTTCTCGGCTCTATCCTTGGTGCCTTGCGTTCTATTGTCACTGTGGTCGGTATTAATCAAATGCAACCTCCTATTAAGGACTTGCTTCCTCGACTTACACCAATTCTACGAAATCGGCACGAGAAGGTACAAGAAAATACCATTGATTTGGTTGGTCGTATCGCTGATCGTGGACCTGAGAGTGTCAATGCTAGAGAATGGATGAGAATCTGTTTCGAACTTTTAGACATGCTCAAGGCCCACAAGAAAGGTATTCGCCGTGCTGCCAATAACACATTCGGTTTCATCGCCAAAGCTATTGGACCTCAGGATGTTCTCGCTACTCTTCTAAACAATCTCCGAGTTCAAGAACGTCAATCTCGTGTCTGTACAGCTGTGGCAATTGGTATTGTTGCGGAAACTTGCGCTCCATTCACAGTTCTCCCAGCTTTGATGAACGAGTACCGTGTCCCCGAACTCAATGTTCAGAATGGTGTTCTGAAATCACTTTCTTTCCTCTTCGAGTATATTGGTGAGATGGCCAAAGATTACGTCTATGCCATTACGCCTTTGCTTGAAGATGCATTGATCGATCGTGATCAAGTTCATAGACAGACTGCCGCCTCTGTTGTCAAGCACGTGGCGCTGGGCGTTGTTGGTCTTGGTTGTGAAGATGCAATGCTTCATCTTCTCAATTTATTATACCCCAATCTATTCGAAACTAGTCCTCACGTTATCGATCGTATTGTGGAAGCTATTGAGGCTATTAGAATGGCAATTGGACCAGGTCTTGTTCTTAACTACGTCTGGGCTGGTCTATTCCACCCAGCACGCAAAGTTAGACAACGTAAGTTGCTCTTTTCACTTTTTCCATATATTTACAAGATTGATGCTGACTATATTCCTAGCTTATTGGACGCTTTACAACAGCGCTTATGTATTATCGGCCGATGCTATCGTGCCTTACTACCCAAACATGGATGATGAGAAGATGGACAGGCCCGATTTGGCAATTGTGATATAAAATAGGCATGCGATGATTTGAACATGGAGGATTGGGGTTTTTTGGGCATACGTGTGTACATTAATTATGATAGCGGCTCGAGCGGGTATAAAATGTCACTTCGTTTATTTCATTGAAGATATAAAGGTACTGAGAGATGATGTGAAGTTGAATGAAATGATGAGTCTTAATACAACTAGAGAAGAAATGATAATGACATCATTCCGTAGATATAGGACGATTTATCTGCTCTATGATCAAATCAGACAATCGAAAACATTAAAGTAGAGAAAGAGACAGTACTATAGCCTTTAGTGAAGTACTATTGTATCACTTGGAGTCTAGCTCATTATACCTAGAATCTATTAAACTGTCCCTCTCAAATTTCGATTTTCAATTTTTCTTATTACGGGAGATAGCTGCGGCTCTTGGTCACTTTGAAATATAGAGTAATAAGAATAAGTAGTAGTATACTAGATTGACTTGAGGAATAATCAGTTAGATTTGTCAGAAATAGACAGTAAGTTACGCATAGGAGGAGGCATAGTATAGTATATATTGTATATGAGTGATTAAGTCTATAGAGCGGAAAGCTCGGAAGGCGGAGTTTTATAATGGTGTGCACATACCACACTATGTGGTAACGTGCTACGGTGTGACGAGTCAGAATCTCTTCTTTAAGAGCTTTCACTCTTAAATTGTCCCCTTTGGGGTTGTGGCCTGATGGTACAGAAGAGAGCTTTAGGTTCGTCACATACGGAATGTAATTTCCAACAAGACTAGTCCACTTATTTATAACTAAATTAGACAATGGAATCTCCTAATATGATAGTATTGATCTCCTTGTAGAGTAATATGATTAATATAAATGAAATTCTTATTGTATTAGTTAGATAAAAGTATATATATCTATTAAGTAGATCGAAGTGATCATTATATGAGAATTATATGATTTATATATAATATAGGACTTTTCGTTATACTTTTAGTTTTGAAAGCTTATAAAGCTTTAAAAACATTTAAAAGTTTTAATAGACTCTCTAATAGAATTCTCAAGAAATACTGATTTTAATAAATTAATATATTGAAATTTATATTTATAATACCTTTATTATCTAGAATTCACTATATTAATTTTCAAAGAGAGCGTGATGTTTTAATGACTAAAACCCCTACATGTAGAAAAAAGCTCGATCGCTTTTTGATGCGTTTTATAATACTTATACTATTAATCTTCGTAGAATCTAATGAGTGATATAAGAGTACATTTAGGTTAATTTCAGTGACGTAAGAGTAATTTCCTACAAAAAAAATTGATTTCTTAGACAGAATAGAGTTCTTATACTCTGTAATCAGTACAAACAATCAAAAGTATTGAAGTAAGAGAGGGGATAGTGATATAGTGTCTAGATTTCCAAGATGGGATAATCAAATCAGACAATCGAAAGTTTTGTTGAGAGTGGATACGCACGTAATACATTTTCACAGTTTAGATGGTGCCAAATCCCAGACTAGTTTACCGTCTGCCATGCCGTGCTGATATTTAGCAAATTTACTTGACCAAAACCAGATCAAAATCCACAATCATTTTATTATATGCCGACGTCATGCCGACTCCATCAATTCCCCGCATTTTGAATGTCACTGCGGGGAAGGATGCTTGTCAAGCGAGCTGAACGAACTAAACGAACTGAGCGAGCGATACGAGCCTCTATGCGAGCTTCTCCACAAGCTTTTGCAATGATATACATCCGATTCATATGGACGAACAAAAGCAGTATGGTCCCACGGGATTTCCTTGGTAAAAAAAAAGGTAAGAAGATCTCCACCGACTAAGATGTACTATATCGTAGTTTCGCTCACTGTTATACCGAAGTCTGCGAGAATTGAAAACGAGATGACATATTTTTGGTCAATCTGAAATAATATATAAAGCTACGATGAAGGAAGATAATCGAATGCTCATTGCCCTCTAAGCAGGAAGCTTCTGGGTTTCAATCTCGATCAAACTTCTCATAGGTTCTTTATACGTCTCCGTTTAGTCTTATGTCGAAAAACCCACTATGATTTTCTCATATTTTTCTGTCAGTCTTCTTGGCTTGTGTGTGGCATCAACTAAAGCTATACCATATGAGGAATACATTCTCACGCTAAATTCTCGAACCCTATTACCTGTATCAGTATACAACATCAATGGTTCAGTTACCAATGCAGAAGCATTGACCGGTACGGGGTCTTCAAATCCAGCGACATTCGGACCCTCTTCGGCTATCACCTACGATTACAAAAAGAACATTGCTGGTATCGTCTCCTTCAATGTTGGCGCCATTGACGGAGTTGGTGATCAATTCATTGGAATCGGTTTTACTGAAAGCTCACTGTGGATCAGTGATAAAGCGTGTGATGGTACGGCTGATTCAGGACTCGATACAATTTTATGGTATCCAGTCACGAGTGGCGGCTTTTATAAAGCGGAAACCAAACATCTCAGAGGTGGATTTAGATATCTAAATGTCTATCACAATACCACTGGGTCTGTCGAAGTCTCAAATCTGACTATACACTACACTGCTGTACCTCACAAAGCAGAAGACGAACTCCGAGCCTATACGGGCTACTTTCACAGCAATGACGATCTGGTTAATCGAGTCTGGTACGCTGGAGCCTATACTAATGATATGTGTACTATTGATCCTACAACCGGGGACTCTCTAGTATATTTAGGTCTGATCGGTGGAGAAACGGTTGTCACAGAGCCTTTAGAATGGTGGAACAATTATACCATTGCCAGTATGTTCTTCTTCCCGTGTTACGAGAATAATACTGACAAGTAATTACCAGATGGTACCAGTGTTCTTACTGATGGCGCCAAGAGGGACCGTCTTGTATGGCCAGGAGATATAGCAATTTCCGGCCCCTCAGTCTTCGTTTCAACTAATGACATGATAACCATCAAGAATTCTCTTGACTCATTATTAGTACTTCAAAAATCTTCGGGTGCACTACCATATGGTGGAACCCCATTTGGTGAAATCAACCCAACCTGGAGTTTTACTTATCACCTTCATTCGCTGATCGACATTTACGATTACTATCTGTTTACTGGCGACGAAGACTATTTGAAGGAACATTGGGGACAATTCACATTAGGAATGAACTACTCCCTAAGCTACATCGATGAGTCAAAACTAGCCAATGTTCCTCCAAATAACTCTGATTGGTTAAGAGTTGGTATGGGTGGCCATAACATCGAGGCAAACTCCATCCTCTACTATACTCTAACTCTGGGTACCAAGCTCGCAAAAGTAGTTAACGACTCTTCACCTACCACCTCAAAATGGCCAGAATACGCCGCTGGTATCAAATCTGCCGCAAATGCTGCGCTATGGGACAACACAGCAAATCTCTTCAGAGACAACGATACCCTTCCATTAACAACACTCCATCCACAAGACGGAAATGCATGGGCCATCTTTTCCGGCCTTGTATCTACTCCGGCCCGAGCCCTCCAAGTCTCCGACTCTCTATCCGCACGATGGGGCAAATATGGAGCTCCCGCCCCCGAAGCCGGTGCTAGTGTTGTATCACCGTTCGTCACCAGTTTCGAAATTCAAGCGCACTACCTGGCTGGAAGAGCCGATCGCGCTGTCAAATTGATTCAATTCATGTGGGGAGATTTCATGTTGGATGACCCACGTATGACGAACAGTACATTTATAGAAGGATACTCTATGGATGGTGTTCTACACTATGCGCCGTATCCGAATGATGCGCGAGTATCTCATGCGCATGGCTGGAGTACAGGACCAACTTCTGCTCTGACATTTTATGGAGCAGGGTTGAGAGTTACAGAGGCAGCGGGCAAATCTTGGAGTGTGGCACCTAACCTGGGAGGATTAACAGATATAGAAGCGGGATTCCAGACAGATCTCGGTAAATTTGCGGTTAAGGTGGCAGGAAAATCGGGAAGATTGGAGAAAATCGAGATTACCACTCCAAAGGGAACAGTGGGTTCAATAAGCGTGCCGTATACTAATCACACGGCAACAATGAAGTTGCAGAGTAGAGATGGGAAAAAAGCCGACATGACCCGGCGAATTGCCGCGGGTAATGCGACGAGTGGGAGGTATGTGGTGGAGAATGTGGCAGGGGGCAATTGGACCGTAACTCTACGCTATTAATCTTGAGTTGGAAAGATAATTATAAATGCATATTTATCTGATAACATTCTGTTTTCGAGGGCTATACTATCCATGATGATGGTTGACCAACTGTACTGAGCTGAATCAATGTGATTCGACGCTTAATGTGAGAAATTAGTGCTGAATAATATATAAATTGGATTATCTAAAACTCATGTGAATAAGAAAGTAGTTCTGGGAAACTTCTGAGCTTAGCAATCTCTAATCGAAAAAAGAGTTAATTACTAAATAATCAAGAGGGTTGGATTAGTTGAGTGAAAGTTATATACATCTATTTTGGTTGATTTAAGGATTTATGAATAGATTTAAAAGACTGAGAAGCTAAAGGTGAATAAGAAAATTGATCTATATAATCGACAATAGATGACAGACTGAGCAATATTCGTATAGCTTTATTAGAACTGAAACTTTCACTATTCGACCTTGATCTAACAATTGTATAGTCATTTATCTGACATCACTTTGAACATCGAACACAAACACAAACACAAAAAGAAACTTGGAAGCTGATCTTGAAAAGGTATCATGTATTACTTGTATCAAAATCAAGGGATATCATTTTTATTACATATCAATCATTACTCGTCCGAATATAACCTTGCCTTCGTATCCATCCAACTTTTTATATAATCATCGCATTTCGTGCCATTAAATCATGATCCAAAATATAGCCCCTCGTCAAACCGTTCCATAAAGCATTAATCCATCTCCTATATCAATTTCGTCATTATTTGCAACGATCATACCATCCATCCATCATCTACAAAGACCCAGGTTGCATCAACTCCTCATGCTTGGCATCTCCCATTCCACCCTCATCAGACTTATGTCCATTCTCCTTTCTGAAGATATCACTCTCAGAAACTGGAGAGAAGACTTTACCCCATCGTCCATGAATAAAATCACTAGCAGTCACCATTGAACTTCTCAAGTTCTCCTTGACCAATTGATGAGTAGGTTGACTGAAAATAACATCAATCTCCTCAAGCGTCTTGTTCTTGGTCTCAGGCATGAAAAGCACCTGGTAAAACCAACCGACCACTGCGATACCACCATAGAAACCCAATGTCAACCCAATATTCGACATAGCTTTTTGCATTTCAGCAAAGAAATATGTAACGAGGAAAGAACAGAGGAAGAGCATTGTATCCGAAGTTTCCATACCGTAAGAACGGAGATAAGTAGGGTAGACCTCGGAAGGGATAACCCAAGTAAGACAAGCGTAGGAACCGAAGAAACCTTCGTAGAGAATAAGACCGGTAATATATGTACCTTGGGAACCCGCTTTGTTGGTCAAAGGAATAAGGTATGAACAACCGATGATGACAAGACCGATGAAGAAACCGGGAAGCATGGCAATGGCCCAGAAACGACGACCGAATTTCTCCATGTAGAGAATGGCAGGGATGGTACCGATGAGAAGGGCCCCACCTCCTACAAGTGACATGAAGACAGCTTCCTTATCATTGAAACCAACTTGTTGCATAAGTGTGGCCATGTAGTATTGAATAGCGTTGATACCGGTGAATTGTCCCAAGAAAATCATGACGTTTGCATAAACAATCGCACGACGAGCACGAGGAACAGTGATGAAGTCGAGCCACGCGAATCTCTTACGAGCACCTTCCATCTCACGCTCAGAATCGACGGAATGTTTCATGACGAAAAATTCCTTACGATCAGCTTCATCTGTACCACGAATACGTTTCCAGACACCCCAAGCATCGGCAGTGCGTCCTTTGTGCATAAGAAAACGGGGAGATTCGGGCATGAAAAGAATACCGACAAGCATGATTGTGGAAAAGATGAGCGAAGATCCCAACATGTATCTCCAACCACCAGATTTAACACCGACGAAAATAGCAGCGACGACATAACCGAGAACTTCTCCAAGCGCAATCATGAATTGATATAGCGAGACCAAATTTCCACGATATTTTGGTGCAACAGATTCTGCGACGTAGACAGGGACAGTTCCACCTTCGAGACCAACACCGAGACCGAGGATAACACGTCCAGCCATCATCATGCCAAAGTTCATGGCACCGGCTTCGAGTGCTGCTCCGATAGTGTAGAGGAATAAAGACCATACGATAGCTTGTTTTCTTCCGACGGCTTCGTTCAATGGTCCGAGCATCAAAGCACCACCGACAGCACCTAATGGTACACCAGAACTGACCAAACTAACTTGTCTTGTGTTGAGACCAAGCGAACTTGGCATGTATAGATTTGCGCCAGAGATTAAAGATTGATCGATACCGGAAAGAAGACCTCCCATAGAGGCAAAAGCGACCAGTAACCTGCACAACATCAATTAGACATTTCTTCTGAAGTCATTTGCACAAGAAAGTACATACCAAGTGTAATGTCTAGGGTCCTTGAAACTCAACTGGAATATGTCGGAACGAGATTTGCCACGAGACGTAACCTCTGCCTCCAAATCTTGTACTTCATTGTCAATGGTTTCCATGTCGCCTGCAGCAGCGATTTGAAGAGCCTCCCACTCTGAGACCCTTCGGCCGATATGACCTGGACGAGCTTGAGCTGCACCCTTCTCGTTGCCGACATCTGATACATCTTCTTCGCTCATCTTAGCTGGCGTGTCATAATGAGAAGAGCTGACGTCTTCATGATTGAAGACCTCCTTCGTGGGAAGATCTGACATGATTGTGAATTATATTATGATGTGTTTAAAAACTTTTCTATAGAAGAAGAAAAGGAGTTGAGGGAACTGTCCACTCTGTATAAAAGTGAAGATTTTCTTCACAAAAATATAATGGCGCGAAAAGAAAATTAGAGAGGTATAGAAAACGGGGAAATGCTGAATGAATGAGGGGAATGAGCGAAGATATATGATTTGAAAACCTGGGGCATCTGAACAGCCATTCTATCCCAAAGTTGTAGCCGAACAACATTCCCTTCAAGGATTAAGGTTTCCAACTTGTCAGATGAGAGCTTACTTGTCACTTTTACCTATTAAGGAAAGGTGATAGAAGGATCTCATGTTGACTTTGGGTTCTTTCCGCAATCTTTTGGTAGTGAAAGTTTGGAAGTTTGGAACCAATTACCAAAACAGGCGCCAACCCAATCGAACCACTTGGATCATAGGACTAGATTCTAAAGATTTCTGAATAAAATTTTGCCCCTGGGGTTTCCGGTTCACACTAGATCTTGCAGAATCCCCTCAGTTCTCCACAAGAAAATTGCATGACTTCCCCTCCCATAGAGTCTGTTGGGGTCTGGAGAGGCGGAGAGTGGAGATTCTCAATCTGGTGGGTTGGTAGAATTTCGGCAATACTTTGTTGCACAACTTGTGCTTAAACAATTTTGATTGAACAAAAGTATTTACGCGGTTGATGAAGGAAAAAGAGTAACTAAGTTTGACGTCGGGCTTCTAGTTATGCAACCATGCCACGCATGCGTGGAGGGATCCCTCGACCCGGCGTCTGACGGTTCACCGGTAGTTCGTTTTTTCCCGTTACTTTGATTGGAAAAAATGATGAGAGAGTACCAAGTTAGTCAAAATATATCGCATAAGTCTTCATCCCTCGTGAATCGCTCGTAATATGATTCGTTAGTCGCTCAAATTCTCGCACTAAATTGAAGATGGATTCATTAATCGAATGCAAGATATCCTAGTACAACATCCACAAAAACGCCGAAAATGATTGATGATTGCACGGACTTTTTCCGAGTCGCTCTGCTGTCTAAAATCTTCTCCTGATGAGACGAGAAAAGTTTTTATAAAGACTGACACCCATGCAATGATTGTTCTGTTGAAGCATTCGAGATTTTTGTTGCTCTGATAGACTTTTTGAACAGCTAAGTGGCGATGGAACTGTTTAGTACCATTAGTCGTACATCACAGAAATGAGCAGACACAAAAGTCATGTTGGAACAATCAAGAATCCCATATCGGTCGTCGTTTTCGCATAACCACAATATCCCAGCGGGTGGATTTCGGCTTAGAGTAACCATGCTCACTCTAAAATGCTTAGGTTAACCACTTTTTTCAGTGGAAGCTTATTGAATCCAAGCTTCCTTGTCCCGCAGTTGGTATGGTCTTGTTGGTTTGCTTATAACGAGTCAAGCACATGTCCAAAGTCTTAACTTAACACTACGTAGACAGACCGTTAAAAGCCTTTCGGATGGCTTACTCAAGCTTTCACGTCTGATTCGGAGGCGTCTTTCCGGAAAATAAAAATTAGTTCTACTAACTCAGATCAACCAATTGTTCCTGGTGTCTTCCAAAAGTCAATTTCATTATGCTATGCATACCTAGAATGAACTCTGGCTGTTGCAGGTATTGCCTCGTCACGTCCGAATTCCTAATGGCCAGAGGAAGCTAATCTATCCTAGCATCAAGACAAATTGAAAAATTCCTACTACCCACAAAGACGCCGAATCTAACATCTTTGGATCCATAAATCGCGAACCACGCTCAAATCAACGTTCCCTGAGCGTCCCGACTTATCTTATTGCATCTGTCGAGGCGTCAATCGTATTCGAGTCAGGAGATCATGATTTCGTAACTCCACATGCTGGATCACCCCTGATATTCAGTTTTCAAGAACGAAAGTTTGTCTTCCACGCGACAACCTAGCGCACAGGAGTGAAACAACGCAGCTGCCCCAATACTCCAGTCTCCATTCCCCAACCTCCAGAACTTTTGAGTTGTGGAACCAACAGTCAGATGTTCGCGGGGATGCTCTCGGTCCGATTACACAGTTCAAATAACGACAGCTATATGAAAGGTCCCAGTGTTGATATGAAAAACAAGTAGATTATCTCAGTCAGAGTCTGCTCCTATGGAAGATGGTCTTTGTTGCTCTGATGTTTTCACTTCTGCGACGTACTCAATAACAAACGTGAATCCAGCCCACACAATTCCTGTTGCGATGAATTGGAAAGCCCACGAAGAGATCAAATGCTTGAAGCTAGGCATCTGGAAACCTATTTCGTAGAAGTTGTCCAAACCGAAACCAACTCTATTTCCGTATGCTCTAGCGACAAATCTCAGCATTATGGCCTCAAGTGGCGTTATAAGAATGGAAGCGGCTAGTTCTCTAAATCCTTCTGCAGCAAGTATAGTTGGAAGCATGGTAAGTCCAGTTTTGCGATATTTGACAACTTTTGGTTCTCCTGGAACATTTGTACTCCGAAGCTCAGCCGACCATGCTCCATGACCAACAGTTGGCTCGGCTGCTGTAGATGTAGAATCAACGTCAAAGCTGATTAGTGTTGGTCGCGGGTCTTCATCCTCGCCAGGATCAACACTCACTGAGGCATTGGTATGGCGCCGAGGTCGAGGTGCTGTCCTATCTAGCGCCGGCAAACCTTCAAGAGCTCGTAACGTATCTTCCTCTCCGCCTCGAACTGGGCGATTTTCTTCGGGATCGTCTGGGGTATCAAATTCCAATATTGGTGCTTCGACTCCAAATCCAGCAAACATACTATCTCCTTTTGGCCGAGGTAGAGATTTGAATATAGGTCGATACAATAGTCGTGAAACAATATATTTGAACTTTCCGTGAAATAAAACTACTACAATTGGGGTCGTGGAGCGAAGCAAAGCTAATGTCCATGAAAGAATTGAACGGATGTTTTTTGAAGGTGGAGGTGGTGCTTGTAGTAGTGATGCTTTTGAGAATGGAATCAATGACATCAATGGAGGTAAGAATTGGTTATACTCAACCAATCCAAACTGATGTAACATAGCAAACATTCGTAAGTGTAGTGTGATATAACGAAAGCCTAAATTGAGACTACAAATCATCAGTTACGTCAGGAATTCTGTGTCTGTACATATACTTACAATTTCTCGGCAATGTATTTGATCCATACTTCTCGAGAGGTAAGTCTTCGCTCATCTTCATCAAACATCTGATCTAGAAGAACTTCCAAGAAGCAGCCTACCCAGTCTGATACATGATATGCTATAACAGTGGGAAGCCCAGAAAAGAACAGATTTGTGACAGACCTCCTGGTTCTCTCGTGCTGGATCAACGCTAGGATTCCAATATCAGAATATGATCTGTAGAGCTTCAACGTGTAAGCATGACACTGTATTCAGTTGATGAATCGACGTACCAAAACTCTTCGTCTGAACCCAATAGCACCCCAGACACCAACATGTAGTGTAGCACGGCCAGCTTCCAATATCCTTAGACCTTTAATTGTCTCTTCAATTTTCTTCGTGTTGTGTAATATTGCAGCTTCCCTCACAGCAGACAAATCTTCAACAATACCTGTGACTTGCATCACTTCATTAGCTGCACGAATGTTTTCTCGTTCTCTCCGTTTAGTCTCTGGATTTCTTGGATGTCCATGTTCATCATATATCTGTGTATAGCCAGCATTCTCAGGAACATCTGGTGGAGTTGGCCAGATTACTCGGTCTTCATATGGTGTTCGGCCCTAGAATCTGTGAGTATGAAGCTTTGTGAGGGTATCATTTTGGCGTCAAGCATTTTGAAAATTTAACGATTTCCAACAGCTACAATAAATTCTATGTATAGGAAAGACTTGGCCGTCTGCGACTAAAAAGGGAAAGGCATCAACGTACCAATGCCCAAGCAGTCAAAGATTCTAGCCTTCCCATGATTGCTAATTGTAGATGCTCTAAAATTTGCACCAACGCATAGTACACCTACTGTGAGGGTTACAAATGGCGACTTCTGTATCATACAGTCATGTTCTGATGAGTTTGATGAAATTATTCAAGTATTTTACTCTTCTCTTCGAAGAAAGGATTGTGATCACAAACAAGAAGGAATGCACGTCTGCACGTGATATCGGACGCTAAGATTAAGCTTATCGTTGACCCCTGTCAGCATCAAAATATTTTTGATTCAAGTGAAAATAAAAATATTTTGGTTATCAACATTTCCAGCTCCAATTGATTCTGGGAGCGCCCGGCATTATAATAAAGTCAGGAAATATAACAAAACTGCACACTGTAAGAAAGCCAGATATTATAATAAAGCCACACGTTGAGACACCAAGCTTGTGGCGCATCATGGCAACCAAGGCTCCCTACCAAACGACATTCGAACCTGAGCATACTATACAGCCAATTTACACTGGAGGAAGTGTTGCACTTGACCAAACGGGTCGCATACTTGCTACAACACTCGGGGAAGATGCATTATTGACAGACTTGAATACAGGGAGGGAATTGGCCAGGATAGAAGGAGATGGAGAGGTCATCTCTACATTAAGTCTCACGCCGTCTGCTTCCCATCTCATCATATGTTCGAGATCATTATCTATGCGAATCTACTCCCTACGACCTTCGCTTGATTCTGATCTTTCTCTCAACTACGAACTTCTTCGAACACTTAAACCGCATTCTACGCCGGTGGTAGTCTTAGCTGTAGACCAGACGAGTACTCTGCTAGCAACTGGAGCTGCAGACGGAGTGGTGAAAGTTTGGGATATCGCCGGAGGTTACGTCACACATACGTTTCGAGGCCCTAATGTACTTATATCCGCCTTACACTTCTTCGAATTGGTTGCGGGCGGTAGGGATGAGGAATTAGGCATTTCGGCGAGAAACCGAAAGAACGGGAGCCGAAAGAGTCAAGCAGATGATGACAACAATGAGAACGAAGCGGCGAGAGGGTTCCGTCTTGCATCTGGTAGTCAAGATGGTAAAGTCCGTATTTGGGATCTTTACAAGAGGAATTGTGCCTCGGTTTTAGATTCACACGTATCGGATGTTCGAGCTTTAGATTATTCACCAGAAGAGAATGCGCTTCTTACTGGAAGTCGAGATAAGACAATAATGTGGTGGGATGCGAAGACGTGGAAGATCAGAAAAGTCATACCCGTGCTTGAGGAAGTAGAAACTGCCGGATTTATCGAGGCCGGAAAGTTTACATACACTGGAGGATCAAATGGAAACGTTAGAGTTTGGCAAACGGAAAATGGTAGGGAAGTCACAAAACCACAAGAAAGTGGTGCAGAGGCAGATGCTATTGTAGATGCGCTCTCATACCATGACCTTCCTTTCATTCTGTCAATCCAAGCAGATCATACCTTAATCCTTCACTCAAAAGAACCCATGGAAAACGCGGATTCCACTATCACCATTCAGGCTCTGCCCCAAATCCAACGAATCTCTGGAACTCATGACGAGATCATCGATTTAGGATTTCTTTTGCCTGATAAATCCCTCCTTGCTTTAGCTACCAATTCGGAGGAAGTCCGTATCGTCTCCTTGAACCAAGGTTCCGAAAAAAATTCTACAAAATCCGCCGCGTATTTTGGTGCCGATGTCGCTCAGCTCAAGGGACATGAAGATATTATTATCTGTTTAGATATTGACTGGTCGGGCCACTGGATTGCCACCGGTGCTAAAGATAACACTGCTAGACTTTGGCGTATCGATGCCGAAAACGCTTCATATACCTGTCATACAACCTTTACTGGACATGCCGAATCTCTTGGTGCTATTGCACTTCCTCATACTCCGCCACCAGAATCTTCACCGGCCTATAAGTCGCCTTTGGAACATCCACCTAGTTTTCTGTTGACCGGTTCCCAGGACCAAACTATTAAGCGGTGGGATATTCAAGCTCAGACAGCGACTGCCAAAGCACCAAGAGCTTCATTGACCAAAAAAGCCCACGACAAAGATATCAACGCATTAGACATTAACCACAACTCTGAGCTATTTGCATCGGCATCTCAAGACAAAACTGTCAAAATTTGGTCTACCAAAGAATTAGAAGTACAAGGTGTATTGCGTGGACATCGTCGTGGTGTCTGGTCTGTAAAATTCGCGCCAAAAGATACCCCAACTCTCCAAGGAGAGTCCGGTCCAGCTTCAGGAAAAGGTTTAATTCTCACTGGAAGTGGAGACAAGACTGTGAAGATATGGAACCTTTCTGACTACAGCTGTTTAAGAACATTTGAAGGGCATACCAACTCTGTTCTCAAAGTGGCATGGCTGAAGTTACCCGCACCAGAAGATAGAAATAGGAAACATGTCCAAATAGCCACAGCTGGTGGAGATGGACTTGTCAAAGTTTGGAGTGCAACAAACGGAGAATCAGAATGCACATTAGATAATCACGAAGATAGAGTTTGGGCCCTCACTGTCCACCCTAAAACAAACATGATAGTATCAGGAAGTGGAGATTCTACTGTCACATTCTGGAAGGACACAACCTCAGCAACAATAGCTGCTAGGGAAGCGGCTAATACTCAATTCGTGGAGCAAGAGCAGGAGTTACAAAATTTCATACATGCTGGCAGCTTCAGAGAAGCTATTATTCTTGCACTTACACTCAATCATCCCGCACGATTACTTTCTATATTCACAACTGTCGTTACTGGTACTCACGAAGAAGGAAGCATCTCAGGTCTCAAAGCTGTTGATACCGTCTTAGCCTCGTTAACAGATGCTCAAATTTTCAACCTACTTCTCAGAGTCCGTGATTGGAACACCAACGCTAGAACCGCGTCTGTAGCACAAAGAATCCTACATGTTTTGGTCAAAAGTTATCCCGCTTCTCGCTTATCCAATCTCAAGATTAGGGGGGCACAAGGACAAAAGAGTTTGAAGGAGGTAATTGACGCTTTGAAAGTTTATACCGATAGACATTATAAGAGAATGGAGGAATTGCTTGACGAGAGCTATCTTTTAGAATACACGCTGCGGGAAATGGATGGTCTTGGATTCATTGAGAATGGAGCCATGGATGGTGCTGGAGACACAATTATGGTTTAATTTTGTTTGTAACGAGGTGTCTAATAGTCAAAATTGGTAGAATAAAATATGAATGGTTTCAATATTCATATTCAAAGGGTTGTGAATTTTCCAAAAGCTTGAGAATCGCAAGTAATGTTTCACATCCCGAATGAATCCAGCATTCTAAATGAGTTTAAGCTTCCGAACAGATCCAATAATCAAAAGCCGTTCGTCGTCGATCAGACACCGCACCAAGCTTCATTTCACAGAGTTCTAGCTTCACCTCAAACCCCAGATCGCACCTGATTCGAGATCTCAAGTATCAACTACACCATTCCATTCCAATGCCCAGAAATTCAAAACCTGCCCACACTTCCTCCATAAACTCTACTCCTAGGACGTACATAATACCCACTATCCACTATCCCATCATTTCTACATACCAAAAAGAAAAGTAAAACTAAGACATCTATTTCGGAACATCGCCCTCTCGATACTCGGCACAAAATTTTGTATACTCTTCTTCGGAGAATCGACCGCGTAGATACAGGGCATAAGCCAGGTCCCCTTTTGATTTGAGACACAGTTGTGTGTATTCCCGGAGCTCGGCGTCGAATTTCGTGTCGCCTACTGATGTCTTCTGGGATATTTGTTAGTAGGGTAGTAGAGGATTGGGTGAAGAGTGTGGTATGTTCAGCAAAATGGGAGTGGGGATGCGGGTTGGGAGATCAACACTTACGATCTTAGTAACAGAATTGGTAGGAGGGGGTAAGAGAACAGGTTTTGCTTTTACAGGAGCAGCTCCTAGTTCGGCTGTGAAGCTGGGTTCGATAGTAGGCATGCCGATAGTTCTAAGTACTGTGGGAGAATCATACAATCCAGGTGTGTATGAAGGCGGAGGCGAAGTTGAGGTATGTTGAAGGACTTGCTGAGATGGAAGAAGTTTTCTTGGTGCAGGATCTTGCTTTGGTGCGATGGCTTGCTTTGGTGCAATGATCTGCTTTGGTGTGATGACTTGCTTGGTTGTGGGTGCTGGTTTGTCCACGGAGGTATCGAAGAATTCTACGCAAAAATTGGCATACGATTCTGCTGAAATTCTATCTCTTTTGTATAAAGCCAATGCAAGATCGACCCTTCCTTTGAAAAGACAAATTTCTCTATATTCACGTAGTTCGGCATCTAGGTGTGTAGTTCTGATCTGTAGATAGAGGTTGGATTAGCTGAGTGATCACAATGATTGTTGATGGATAAACTCAATGGCAAGTATATTTCAAGGCTGGGGAGAGTGTATGGGCAAACCTTTGGCTTCTTTGAGGACATTGGCAGATTCTCCATTTTTTTGATTGCCATACTAGCTGCGTATATGATGGAGAGGTGCTTCTTCTCAAATTCTAATGGCTCCATCCTGACTACACCAAATGATCGTTAGTCAAGTACAGGATCCCACGTCGAAGTGCAACCTACAAAAGCCCATCACCATTTTACGAATGACCATGGGAAGGTCTTTTGGATGCTTTTCAAATAAATCTTTGTGGGCATCATTAATGCGTTGCTCCGTGATGATTTCTCCTTTGTGATCTTTTTCGCCAACGGCCCAATGTTCAAAGGCTTTGAGAGTGAACATTTTGGAGGAGAAAGACAATTCGATGTGAAGTCGTTACTGGGTAGTGATCAATGCTAGGAGACCAACGTGAAGTCTAATGATGTGCTGTATCAAAGAGTCTTGTTGTTGTCCTACAAGGGATAAAGTTCAGGTTGGGGAACAGCAAACCCAACAATTTCCCCAAAGTCTCAATGCAATATAAGAATTTAAGTGAAACCTTCAAGGCGCTTTCGAGCTTCTCACAGACAATAATTCTAAGTGAGGGGCTCTCATTACTTGAAGTGAATTTAGTAGGGAAGAATTTGTAGAGAGTGTATATGTCAACTAGTAATTTCCGATGATTGACAGAGGCACAGAGAATCTTCGCTTATTACTCCTGACTCTACTCCAACAAATCCACACACAACTCACTTCTCAATTACATTACACTTCAGTACAAAAGAAGCAAGGAAAATCTTTAGCTGCATCGCCTTTCAATTGAAGTTTTCTTTCTTTTTTATAGCTCGCACTTTGGGATATCTGCTTCTAAAAACCATCAACAATCAAGCACCACCACCAACAAAGTACCATTGATCACATTAGATGTTGCCACTGCGTCAGCAGCACTCGAGGCAAAAGTCATCGCAGACTTGCGCGATGATGTAGCAAAGGCAAATGCGAGTGCAAATAGTGATATCAATGCGCAATCGGAGGAATTTGGCAAGTTATTTAGTGTACATTGTAAGTATTTCCTTTTCTTCCGTCATCCTTTGCATGTTCTTTGATTGAATTATGGTAACCAATATGGGTTTTTAGGGCCTGCTGAGAATCCAGATGAATTCTTACAGCAATTTGTTAAATTCAGCTTTGTCAAAGCTCCAAGCAATGTTTCAAAAGATAAGGTAAAGGGAAAAGCGAATGTTGAAGCAGCTGTTCCATCAACCTCAGCAGAAAATGAACATATCACTCTGCGGGCAGTCTTACAAACAGCAAATGTATTGGAAATAGAAAAAGATGTTTGTTACTAGCATACTGTTTAGTATCATATATATGATTTCCAACAAAATGACACTGTCAAAATCAAAGACGAAGAGGATGTGATCCGCCCAGCATCATCCAACCCACCCACCCCAGCAACTTCAGCAACTTCAGCAATCGACCGCCGCCCAGTTCCAGGGCTATATCTACCCGCCGTCTCGGGCCAGCAAAATTCAGAGCCTGTCTTCGCAACCTCCCATCTTACCACATACTCCAGGAAAATCAATACACGCAATGTCCCAACGTACGGACGTATCTTAAAGCAAAATAATGCATTCCCTCATTGCGGGGGTAACGGCATCACCAAGCCGATCGGAGAGCAAAAAAGCGTCACCTAGGTCGTTGACCTGCGCCCCGAAATGCAACTCAGTTTTTGCTTCCTACAACTTAAGCGTGCGGATGCTCCCAAGGCGTGCATCTTATGGCCTCAACCCTACCAGGGAGTGGACACATGTAATGTCGATGCATGCAAATAGTTCGCACATGTTGAGCAATTTTTAGACTGGCTTCAAGATCAAGTCCTTTCCGCACACCTCAACACCCGTGATGCATATATCAAATTCGCCAAGGATCATGGAGTTCTTGATGGTGCTGGTAGCAATAACACAGCAAATGATGGAGCAATGAGAGATGTGGGCGCGAGACAAAATGCGTCTGCGGGCCCATCTAGAGCAACGAATAACGAGAAGCGTTCGTGAGAAGATCGCAGTGAGGGGGAGAGACCCTATCCGGATAGGAAGAAGAGGAGTTATTGAGGGGTGATGCAAGGACAATGGGGTTGGATTGAATAGAGCAAGGTTTGGAATACAGCAAAGAAATACATACACAATAGAGCAATGTTACATAGAAAAGAGAGCAAGAAGATGCAAGGGGAGGAGTAGTACACGGATACTATATAGACAGGTTTATCAAAAAGCAAAGTTAATTACCGATACTTTCACATACATCCCTATCACGTCGCTGAATACCCTGCCGTGAATTTGAAGTCTTGTGATATTCCCCATACGTGATGATGCATCGACTCAGTGCGAAGCTCCAGACTCTCCAATCACACCTTTACATTCTATCCACGCCGGTGCTCTTCCCAATCTGAGAGTTATCAAATCGACCCTTAACAACACTCGCTCATCGAATGAATAATGACAATCCAGAAAAGATTAAGAATCAAGACTCCAAGTTTCCACACGATCAAAATCCTCCACGGAAAATCACCCACGTGTACTTTCATACCCCAAAGTGCAACCGAGTTTACTCTCGTACGTACTTCCTGCCAATCTTTGTGCAGTTCTTGATCCGAAGAAATACAGTGCGTGCGCATAGTCATACGAAAATCTTGAGTAATTCAATCCCGAACAACTCATTTCCCAAACAATTAGATTCTTCTGAAAATCCTCTTTCGTTAACAAAGTATCTGATGAACGAGCCCTGATATCATGTGATGAGTATTCCGATTCATTACCGATATACCATACGAGAGAGATCCAAGTTATCTCGCTCGAGTATCAAGTCATTCCCGGATATCGGATGCTATTTTTTGTTACAGAGAGACGAGAACGGAAAGCCCCATATCGCGTATCCATAGTCATCGTGGGAGGAAATCCATATACTTTTCCGATTTGTCGAAGCTCATATTTGTTGTGATGGTAGACTACGCATATTACCTCATGCGAGATTCCACAGTAGACAAGTGTGAAAACCATCACCAGTGCCGATGAAACGTATTCGAAATATTGACGCGCATCGAAACGCCTCGTGTGTAGGTCTTCAAACTTTGATAGATCTTGAGCCTTGCGAGACTAATTGATAATTCAATCGACATTTTGGCCATTCCTCATATCAAGCCGTAATTATAGTGCATGTTTGCCTACCTGGCGGATGGAAGTCAGCGTCTTCTACTGTTATTTCGGTAGGACCTGTAGGAATGACTTCAATCTTGGGTTACTTTACGTATTGAAATCTAGTCGATCTATCAACTTTGGAATCTATCACAAAAACATGTTTTCTAGTCTATGATTACTAGAATCTAGATCCCCCCTTCCCCTGTTCCCACCCAGGAAAGTTTAAGTATGAATGCAATAGTATTTTCATAGAATCTCGCCAAGAATCCAAGAATCGATGCCGCATCCTGAAATCTAAACTTCCCTCTTCTGAAAATTCAATAGAATTTACATTCACATTACTGCTATAGAATTGAGCTCCGCATCTTGCATGTATCAAAACTATCCCCCTAAGAGATATGAGAGTAATCAATTGGAATTTTAGACTGTGATAGTAATATTTGGTATCTTTCAAAGGGCGTGCAAGTGAGTTCTCTGGATTCAAGAATCACTTCTGTAGAATGAGTATGCGTTGTAGATTACATTTGAATATTGAAGCTATGATATTTAAACAATGCGACACCTCTCGAGCGAGTGACATTCTACATTAAGCGCCTGGGGATAAAACACACATGTGTGTATATATAGAATAGTTAAATGAAATAACAAGAAAAGGCCATGCATAAACACGAAGACACATCTAAACCACAAATCAAGAAAGATCATCCTCTAGAGGCTTCTCTCCCTTCGCCTTCAACTGTGCAGAAACTTCATCGACATCTTTCCAAACTCTTAAAATGTTACCGCCTACGACCTTGGCAGCATCTTCGTCGCTAACTCCCTGCTGGAGAAGCTCGGCTACTAAGTCTGGAAACTTGCTTACGTCGTCTAGTCCCTTTGGTGTATCTGGGATACCGTCAAAATCACTACCGAAACCGACGTGATCGTAGCCAATAAGATCACCGATATGCATGACATGTCTGGCTACATGTTCCAAGGTCGAGTTATTTGGATCGAAATCCGGAAGGCCGTTTGTGTTGGATGAGTTTGCAACGCATGATACGAAATCTGGTGAGAAATTAACCATGACGAGAGAATTGGTTTTCTTGACGAGTTGTAGGATATCGTCGGGTACGTTTCGTGGATGAGGACAGACTGCGTAGGCAGATGAATGACTGAAGATTACTGGGGCAAGACTACCCGGCCAGTCGGCTTCCCAGCCAAGCACAGCACGCATTGTGTCTTGACTTGTATGTGATAGATCGACAATCATTCCTAATCTGTTCATCTCATGGATAAGCTGACGACCAGCGGGGGAAACACCTCCCCAGTGAGGTTTAGACTTTTCGATGCCGCCCTCTGGGAGCTCAACCAGTGCTGCATCTGCGTAGCGATTGTGACAATTGTGTGTCAAGGTTGCATAGCGAACTCCAAGGGTGTAGTATTCGCGGAGATTAGATAGAGAGTTTCCAATTTGATGCAGACCTTCAATGATATATGGTGATATGAGTTGACCGTTTTGGAAAGCGGTCAAGGCAGTGCTACTGTCTCCTGGAAGTGCAAAATGAGAGGGGTAGGCGGCTTGGAGACGAGCGAGAAGGTCAAGCTGCGTTAAAGTGAAGTCAACAGCTATATCAGGAAGTTAGTGAGGTGTATGGGTTCATCCCGAAAGAAAATCAATGCGCGGAAGAAGTCGCGGAAGACGTCGTTCAGGACGGTAGAACAGTATTGTGTAGAGAGAGCGAGATGAATGAGAAAAGGTATAGAGAGTGCAAAGGAAATCCGATCACCGGCGAAATATCACTAACAAGAGTCATAATTTGGAGTAGAAAAATCACTCCAATTTGAGGGACATGGCGCAAATGCACTCCAAAAAGCACCTCCATTTTTTCCCGCTTTCAATCGATGAAGATCCACGTGATGAGCCATCCCACCATTCTCAAAGACATTGGTAAACTTGTCATCATAGATGCGATTTTCATAAACAGATCTTATGAGGATTGCGAGATCATTATGTCCATCTATATTTTGTTAGTGACTTTGATGCAGAATCACGATATGTATGATGTATGCTATCCGAGATTCCGAGATGACCATACCCATCAGTGGTGTTTCAGTCAAGATCCTATCCACCCTCTCTTCCATTGTCTTTGGTTCTTGATTTCCAAAAGGCCAATGGTGACTAAAGACATCGTCAACAAAACCATCCGGTATGATGAGCATGGTAAGGATAAGCAGAGAGCATAGTCCCAGAACCGCAGCCATGAGATCGCTGAATGGTCTCATCCCCCGGCCATTCGTTGGTTCGTCGCAGCCATTTTGAGTTTCTTTTGAATCTGTAATTTCTGGGGATGATCTCTCTCGGGGCAATAGAGGATCTTGTTCTGTACAAGGCATGATTGCACAACCGCAAGAGTCAAAATGAACAGGTCGATGTTGGTGACAAATGAGTGCGATCCATCCCATGTATCAGGGACTGTAGATAAGGAATAGAATGGGCGAAGTGATCACATGACCGTCACATGATTCCCGCCCATCTTTCCACGTCAACATCTTCGCTCCCCCAGTGTGTGCCAGGCCGGCATGTACCCTCCGAGCCGCCCTCGTACCCACGTATCCTCTCGAACCACTCCGTCCGCAGTCCAGTCCACTCCCTCGCAAATGACTGGGCTGGCATGAATGCGCTAAGCCCCTTTAGCGGATTACCGGAAATTTCCTGATTTAGCTATTTTGGGGCAAGATTACACCTGAGAATTAAGGTTTGCTGCTGGGAGGTTCCCATGTAAGACCCTGCACGTCAGTTAAAGTAGGAACGAAAATCCAAGAAATGAAGTGAAGACTGGCCTGGAAAAGTCTGAGGGCGTGTAATATATTTACTCGTATATTAAAATTGTTTATTATTTAGGCAATTATAGACAGACATATAGCATGGAATCTATGAATAAGGAGTAACAGGGCAACTAATGACAGCCATATATACTATATACCATTTATATATGTCGCAATGCCATATCATGTCTTCTTGTGATTCACACCTCTTTGCCTACCAATCTCCTTTTTCTCTATGTCCCTGTCGATGTCTTTGTTTTCCTCCTCCTCGTAGTCACACAACCCCCCTTTCATTCGATAAACTCTCCAACTGAATCATATCCAACAGCTTTGGCGACAGCTTCACCCATCTCACCATTCTGAAACCCCCGGGTAAACGAGATCAACGGTCAACCTCGTTCCCAAGGGCCCTTGCACAACTAAAAATCCGCAATCCGCCTTCTATTTCCTGCCCAGCTTTTTCGACCTCGTCCATCATAAACTTCTCCAGTTCTCCAGCAAATCTGTCATTCGTTCAACAACCCCCATTCCTTTCTCCAAGAAGCGTTTTCGCTTCTTTGTTTTCTCTGTCTACAGTTCTACGCCTTTCGAGTATCGACGAATGCATTAATCCCTATTATTGAAGTCACGAATCAACGATAAGAGTACATAATAATGGCGCCCAATTTTGCGGATTCCTTTTGGTCGGGAGATTATGCTGGAGGTAAGGGGCTTTCTTCTTTCTGCAGATTGTTTCCATCCGTTCCTGCATTCGTGTGCTAATTCAACTACGTCGAAATAGGTCTTGGTGTTCTATTCGGCAAACTGCAGCAAGGTGTCGTCGAAAACCAACAAGTTCTTACCATTGCGCGAATGCGTGCGGAAGCCGAAGATGTCTATGGGATAAAATTAGGAGATATTGCATCAGCAACGGACAAAATAACAGGAGGTTTCGGCAGAGACGATGGAGCCAGTGTTAGAAAGGTATTGATATTCAGGAGCTTTTTCTTCGTCTTTTTGAGGGGGTGGCTGACTGACGCTCTATAGGCATACGATGGAGTACGGACAGAAATGGAAGAAGCTGCGAAAAATCACCGCAAAATCGCACAAAGCATCCGGGATTTAGTCGTCGCCCCTTTTTCGCGCTGGTGTGATGCACATGAAAATCGAGTCCAAAATTCACAAGATGATCTTCAGGCCCGGATAAAACTTCACGACAAACAAGCAGAGCTGGTCAAGAAGTTGCGTAGTCATTACTTTAATAAGTGTCGGCTGGTTGAAGATATTGAGGAGGAAAATAAACTTGCTTTCCAGGATCCAGAAACCAGTCCGAAGGCCAAGATTCCAGAGATTAAGGTTGGCGATAAGGACGATGAAGAGGACGACCAATCTCTGGAGATTGGTGATGAAATCTACAGTTCGGAGCAAGTTAAGAAGATTCTAACACACCTTTTACAAACAATCAAACTGGTCGATACAAAAGTTCCAATCTTGGGCACATATCAAAATACTACATGTGGTGCAGATATAGTGGAATACTTTCAGAAATTTATGGGAGCAACAAGTGTCATTCACGCTGAACGTATTGGACAGGATTTGGTAACGCACGGCTTTCTACGATTGATTGGAAATGTTGGCAATGTTTTCGCAAATAGTTCCAAGATGTTCTACCAATGGCGACCAAAGGGTTTCCAATTGACAGGAATGCCCGAAAAGAAGTCTCCAGTAGGCCGCACCTTCTCTATCGCGTCCAATTCCGATTTTGTAGATTCTCCTGTCGTTGGATCAGTCTCTGAATATTTAGCGGGCTGGAATCCTTTGAACAACCAACATCCAAACGAAACTCCAGGCGACCGTCTTCGCAGGGAAGCCGCAGAGGCAGATGAGAGGTACAAGCAAGGTGTTAGAAAATTGGATCATTTGCGATGTCAATTGGAGGAGGCTATCTTTGAGCATTTGAGATATTTGGAACGTTGTGAGCTTGACAGACTCAAGGCTATCAAGACCATTATTCTCGACTTTTCCGGAACGATTAGCAATGTCATTCCTAGTCTGCAATCAACAGTCGATAAGATGATGCTTTACCAAGAAACCGTCCAACCTCTTGGAGATTTGCGATATCTTCTCGAAAACTACCGCACTGGTGGATTTGCGCCAAAGGTTATTGTTTACGAGAATTATTACAACTCTGCAGACGAACAAACTTTCGGTGTTGATCTGGAAGCCCGGGCTCGTGGAGACAGAAAGAGGGTACCAGTCATCATTACCACTATTCTCACCTTCCTTGACAACAGATATCCCGATCTTGAAGGCGATCCAGCTCGGAGAAGTGTTTGGTTGGTTGATGTTCCCCTTCATCAAACTCACCGAGTACGAGATGTTCTCAACACCGGGAAACCATTTCCTATTGAAACTTTGGAGCCATATGAAATTCCTATTATTGCAAGCGTTCTTAAACTGTATTTACTGGAATTACCAGGTAAGCCCAGCACTTTCGATCGTCTTATGAAATGTCTCAACTAACTTCTTGTCATAGATTCTTTAGTGTCATCTCATGTTTACGAAATTATGAAAACGATCTATTCAACGCCAGCATCCGAATCTACCGACTCAGCTCGAATCTCTGTTCTACAAAATACCCTCAGTCAGCTTAGGTTGGCCAACATTGCTACTTTGGATGCCCTCATGACCCATTTCACTAGATTAATTGACCTTACTTCTGCGGATGAGGCTTACATTTCCGAACTCGCAACCATCCTTGCTCCATGCATCCTTCGACCAAAGACTGAAACTTCAATGACCATGGAAGAGAAGTATTCATACCGCTTGATTCGCGATCTGTTTGCTCATAAGGATGCTATCTTCTCTGAACTTAAGCGAGCTTCGTCGCTCAATTCTGCGTCAAATATTGATACCAGAAGACCTAGAGCTATTAGCACTGATGAAAGCAACAGGCGAGCCAATATGGAAGCTAGACAAAAGGCAATCATTGCAGCTGGTGGAGCAAGAAGTCGCGCCACTAGTCCTGCACCAGGTCCACGTGGTCACCGTAGAGATAGAAGCTCAGGGCCACCCGCAGCTGAGACTCGTTTTCCGGTTCAAACATCGCCCACGGCTACTACCGATTCGACTAGAAACTCTCGAGGAAGCGTGAGACAAAGTCTCGAAGTTCCATCATCAGCCGAAGCTAGTCCAGTTGTCGAACCAAAGCCTTCTCCTTTGTCACCATTGGCCAACGGAACAGAAGCTAGCACACCCAGTGTTACGAGTGCTACATACATGCCTGGGTCTGGAGATGGAATGGAGGAAGCTACTGTAGAAAAGAGGACTAGTCTTGCAAGTGTTTCTAGTCTTCCAACTGTGGAAAATAGAAACAGTTTCGGACGAGGTGGTCAAGTTTCGAGAAATAGCATAGGAAGAAAACCTTATGGAAATGTTGCAAGAATGAGCAAGAATTTCGACATGGTAGCATCGGGTAACAGAGACAGTGTAGGAAGTATCGGCGAAGTACCAGAACCTGCTGCGGAACAGAAGGTCGGGGTGAGTCTCGAGGACAAACCTATGGATGATTAGAAATGGAAACTTTGGTAGGGGGGTATAAGAAAGAGAGGATGGGGAGGATGGACGGGCACAAGCATGAATATTAAATGAAAGAAAATCATGTACGATAATACGGTATGATATTTGCGACTGGCTTATTCTTTGCCGATAAAGCGAAGCGGGATGGTCTTTTGATACCCTTCCCTTGAGAGGTCGTTTTTTTATCCAAATCCTTTGGCGAAATAAACAGGAAAGAATACGTTTATGAATATGTAGGCGTCTTGTATTGTGTGGTTGAATTCGTGTGACTGTGACTGTGACTGTGATGAGAGTTTTCATTTCTTTCATTTTTCGGCCAACGAGTTTCTTATCCCTAACTTCACTCACTTCACTCTAAATATGTTTCACTTCACTTCATTTCACTTTCTCGAGTGGGAAGACTAGCGTTGAAATTTTGAACGCACATCTGGATAATGGTTCTATTTTCCCTTCATTACATTACCACCGATAAATCATTCTCTATTGTCCATCATTCATCATCCATCATTCACTATTCACTATCCACCATCCACCATCCACCATCTACCATCTACCATCTACCATTTACCATCTACCAATTCAACTCAATTCAATTCATTTCTCATACATCAACCAAACACCAATCCATCCTGACCGCAAATCAACACAATGCCATCCGACTTCTCATGGGAGACCCGCAACTTCATCGGTGGCAAAATTCTCGACCCCATATTCGACAATTGGAACGAACGATTCGCAAAGTTACAGCAAGATTATAAAAGCACAGGAAAAGCAATGTTGGAGATTAACATGGCGATCGAGGTTCCGGAGTGCATGTGTACATATATGTGTATGTCTTGTTGTGTTTTTCTATCTATTTGATGTGGATTGTTGTTTACGGGGGAGGGGGGATGTTGAAGGCTAATGTGTTGTGATGTGTTTTTAGGGGGGGGAATAACGGAGGAATTGGAAGTGGAAGTGGAATTGGAGAGGGTGCAGGGAAGTGAGGAGGGTGGTAATGCAAATCCGGTTCGTGGAGAGAGTAATTTGCATGTCGAAGCAAGGGCTCTGATGACACGGGGAAAAGAACGGGATGATGTGGATTTGTGTAGTGGAGCACTTGCTTCGACGGTATCACAATCTCGCAATGCGGATATCGAAGCAGTTGCTCGGCCTACATCAAAGTCATCTAAGGGGAATAGCAATTTACATGGCGGGGTACTTACTTCGACAGCACCAGAATCTCCTAATTTGGATATCGAAGCAGTTGTTTGGCCTGCACCAAATTCATCCAAGGGAAATAGCAATTTACATATCGGAGTAATTGCTTCGACGGCACAAAACACTCGGAATTCGAATATCGCACCAAATGTTCGGCCCGCACCAAAGATAGTCCAAAATAATAGCAACATACATTGCGGAGTACCTACTTCGACAGAACCACAAAATCGCAATTCAAACGTCGCACCAACTACTCGGCTCGCACCAAATAGCAATACACACAAGGCAGCGATTCCTCCCAAAAACCAGAGACCAGCAAACAATCAAAATACCGCACCAGGACGAACCCATAAATCATCATCCTCTGCGCGAACTACACAAAATCTGCCCGTTCCTACCACCGCTAGATCTTTATTGTCTTTCGACGTAGCTCTTTACTCTGACCCTCACTCGCGTGAGCGAGATCGTCAACGTTTCTTCCAATACGACATTGAAGATAATTCACGTCAACAAGGGCGGCGTCGACATAGTGGGGAAAGTTCAGGTGCAAGCGCAAGCGCAAGAGGTGGAATGGGAGGAAATTCAGGTGCAAGAGGTGGAAGCAAGAGATCGAGAGATGATAGGGAGATGGGGGATGAACCCCGCAAACATGCACGCAGAGATTATGCATCTCGGAGAGATTGATGAGGGGGTTGAAAGCTGGTGAGCAAATTTGGTGTAGAGAGAGATATTGATTGTAATGGTATATGCTAATTTCGGTTCGGTAGATGGCAAGGTAGGCAAAGTGTGTTGGATAGCAAATAGAAGAAGATCATGTATTAGTCGTTTAGTATGGTTGAGAAAAAGAGTAGAATAGTCTTTGAAACCCTTCCACTTTCAATATCAATATGCTGAGATCCATCACAAGCGTTTCATTTTCACATAAATGGGAACGATAGTTTTGGAAGAAATATCATATCATATCATCATGTAGTAGATGGTTCATTGTATTTTATGAGCTATTGCTATGATAACCCTCTATGTGATCAACATTGCCACCAATCATCCCGCCATATTCCCTATTAGAATTGACGTTTTGCATGTCCCCTCGAATCATCCCCCATATCTTCACGACCGCGCTTGCGAATAGAAAGTTGCGTCTGGTTAGGTGACTGTGACTGCGACTATGCCTGTTTCTTTGCTTTTGTTGATGTCTCGTCCTTAATTGTTGCATTTTTCGGCTCTGTTCTATGCGGATGTGAATTTGCGTACTTCGAATACGTTATTCTAATATCGCTCCTTGGATCTAACCATTGCACTACTCACCATTTCAACAACTTTGCTACGTGTGTAATTTCAGTCAATGCATCTTGACTAAAATTGGACGTTGGTTGAGGCCACAAGATACAACAATCAGTTTTGGTATTGTTTCTTTCTCCCTTTGTGATTTGTTTCATGTGGATCTCGCAATATTGAAGGGATCATTCGGAGCCCATGTTAATGATGGAATTTTGGCCTATCTTCTGAGCGTGAGGTTCACTACGGTTTGGGAAGGCATGTGTTTGGGGCAAAATGTCACTATCTAGTGGCATATTGTATCGGAAAACTTCCTTATCTGGTGAGAAATTTGTCAAGTTTGCGGATGAATCCTACGTTCTTGCACCACTCTTCGAACTTGCATACTTGGCTGACTCAGTGTTGTGAGAAGTTGTGGGTAGGCTGAGAGCTGGTCATGCTGCAGATGAAATGTTGCGAGACATGTGTGATATGTTGCTGCGAGGAGTATGTGTTGGTGGAGAAAAGTGCTGGGAACATTGAGCTCCTGGTGGTTGAAACTGAAGCCCGCTTGGCACATTTGTTCTATTGTCAAGAGGGTGCTGTGTATCGCTACCTCGAGTTGGATTTTGCTGGGGGTTGTTGCTGACTTATTTCTAAAAGATGACGCTGGAGCGATTAGAGCCCCAAAAGTAATATTATCTGTAAGAGGCTTAAATTTGGCTATGCCATAAGTCATCTTCAACGGAAGTTCATGGATACATTGTTGAAGGGAGTTTGTATGCATACGTGGAAGTAGAAACAGAAGAGGAACATATTTTCAAATTCTTGTTGTACTGTTATGCTACTCTGTCTAAACAACCATTCATGCACACTGTCATCATCCCCAACTTGAAGCTCTCGCTTTACCTCTCCAGAGAGTTTCGTCTCCATCCCTCATCGCTCACCCAGCATTCTTGATAGCCCCATCAAAGAAGCGAGATAGCATGCTTTGCTTCCTCTAACCATACAGCGGGCAATATTGCCCAACAATCTTGTTGAGGCGCTTGTTTATTACTACGCCTTTGCTGAAACGTGTGTGTAAACCTCAAGCAAAACTGTTATAAATGTTTGCTCCCTGCCTTTTGCATCACCTAATCCTTAAGCCGAGCCCCTTATCCCTCGTTCTTCACTCTTGGTGGAACCATCCTTCATGTCTAACCATAATCTTAGTTGTTGCGCAATTAGTATTTCGTTAATAATCTCGCGGAACTAGATGGATAAGAGTGGGGAGGAGACTCCTTGATGTCAGTCTGAACTCCTAGGACGCGGGAAGGTAGAGGGGTGTCACTCACTACAGGCCACTCGAATAGGTAGTCCCCTTATGCTAACGACAAAACGCTTTTGCTTGGGAAGCGGCAAATATCCACGTGAATGTGACAATATTATTTGTGCTGGCGATTTGTTTGATTCTGCTTAAGAAGGTATGTTGTAGGTTGAATGTATGCGAGTAGGTTAGGGGGTTCGAGTTCTTGTTCATTGTGCTGATTGTTGAGAATGTGCTGAAGCTTCCTGGAATGATACATGAGCATTGATACAACACAAGCGGGATTGGAGGGAGATTGTCGAGGGTTATTGGTACCGGAATTTTGAAAGCCCTTGATCATTTGATTCGCAACTTAAGTAGATGCTGAGTTGAGGTATAAATCTACACTATGCATGTAGCATGTAGCATGTTTATACTCTGGTTGAATATGTCCTAGAGTTGCATTAGTATCGAGGTTATCGGTTTTGAACGGAGTGGCACATAGGTCAATCTTTACACGATCGCGTTGGAAGACTAAAAGGGAGTTCGAACCTGGATTCAATCCAACTGGGGACGGTGAGGCTTTTGATCAAAGTTGTGTTTGTAGCCATAGATTGAAGCAAGAGAAAACCGAGTGAAGCTGTGGGTTGTGAGGTGTTTCGGAAAGATGGATGAGAAAAGCTCAACTGAAACCATACAAAATGATATGTAGTGAGAAGTGTGAAAAAGAAAAAAAAAAGAAAGGTCGAAAGAGTGAAGTATGAAGAACGAAGAATGAATATCAGTTTCACAGTCAAGTACATGAACAAGGTCACCGAAAAGAAGTTTGAAGATCAACATATTTGAATTAATGGACTAAGATACTACTATGAGATGTGTTCCTAAAAGGCTGGTGCGAACTAGCCATAGAGAGGCTAAACGCAGATTCAAAGACAGTGTAGGTGTTTGTTCTTTAGGTGATTAGGTTTCAAGATTCGAAATATTCGAAGCTCAACACCAACACCCACAGCCAAACCCAATACCGGGTATCGCGTGCTATTGCAACTCCTCTCCACCTCCATTGCAATTGCAACGCCAACTGCCATTGCTATTGCAATTTCCCCCCCTCCTGCTGCAATTGCACGCGACACGCCGATTTCCGAAAAACATGCCTGTACCTTTATGAGGTCCAACACCTTTGCAGATGTCGCGCTTTCAAAAGGTAATAGGTCTAGTTTTGACAACCAAGGTACAAGGTAAAATGTATTCATACTCATCGAGTAAGAAAAGGAAGTTAGATCTATCTCATTCAAATGAAGGAACGAGGCTTGACACCACATCTCAAAATCCGAATGAGCTTCAATCTTGTAGCCAGCACCCACAAGCCATTATCCATTAGCCATTATCCATTAGCCAGCACCCACAAGCCATCACTCACAAGCCAGCACCCACAAGCCATCATCCATTAGCCATCACCCACAAGCCAGCACCCACAAAGCGCATATTGAAGATGAAAAATCTTAAAAGCGATCCCCAAGGATCTAAAAGATAAAGAAGAAGATTGTGTATGTTGGAAGAAGATTGTGTATATTGGAAGAAGATTGTGTATGTTGGAAGAAGATTGTGTATATTGGAAGAAGATTGTGTATTTTGGAAGAAGATTGT